>JASCZW010011640.1:0-31330 GCA_034211315.2 Aedes japonicus
GTCAGTTTGTATGGTATTTTGTTTGGAATATTTAGCTTACAGGTGATTGTTGGCCTTATTACTTACTACTCAGATGCCTGCCATCGAGCGGGTCCAGAGGTGGCAAATGTACAGTTTTTTGCAAACCATTCATCCGATGCAAAATTTGAGACCCGCGCACCACCAACAGTTTGTGTGTACAGTTCGAGCGAACGTGGGGATAGAAAACAGAAAAAGAAAAATTTCTCAATCTTTCTGCCGACAGTTTCAAACAGTTTAGAAATGGTTTGTGACGGTTTTTGATAGCTTGATTGAAAACGCACTTTTTTTGTTATTTTTTATTATAAGTTGTTACTATCCATTCTTATGATTTGATTCCATATGATAAACATCATATGTATGCAGTAATAAGCCAACAATCAACGAAATTCTGAGTGATATAAATTAATATCGCGAAATTTTTTAAACCATCGGCTGGAGGCAGCAAAAATGTCGCCTGGAGAAAACGGTACAGAAATGTCATATGAGATTTTTCCACGACGGTTCACTTTTTGTATGTTCAGTTTGGTCTTAATGAAAAATGTCAAATATCAAAATGTAAATATCAAAATACACTTTCAATTTTTTTAAACACACTATTTAAAAAAACTTTTTTGAGCGTATTAGTAGAACGATTGTGGTTGGGAAACTAGGAGAATTTAAAATTAACACTTCATTTGATCACTTTTAAAAAAATATTAAATAAAACATTGAAACACTTTTTCAAATTTTCGCTCCAAGTCGAACACTCGACACTGAAGAAGTCTGTAAGTAGCAGACGAAATAGGCTTATCGGTCAAAAGATAATTTCGTAGTGGAATTTGAAGGAATTTGCTCGCGGTTACTTGCGAAAATTTGAAAAAGTGTTTCAATGTTTTATTTTTTATTTTTTTAAAAGTGATCAAATGAAGTGTTAATTTTAAATTCTCCTAGTTTCCCAATCATCAAAATACACTTCATTTACCACCACTTGGCCTGTCCACCGGTTTCTTATAGTGGAACAGCCTGTGAAGGTTAGTTGCAAATAATCAACAAGAAACCTTGAACGAGAAGCAGGTCCTAGAATGCAGTGGGATTGAACAGAGTCGAATTTTCATAAAATACCAAAATATTCGAAAGCAGTGCTGACTAAGCGAGATAGTGCGGCTTTAAGCACTTCAGCCCACCCACGCAGGAATGTCAATCAGCACATTATGATTGGCGCCAGTGAGGTCCTTATTAAGGTATTGACAACGGCCTCGAATTACAGAAATGGCATTGATCAACGGGTTGGACTAGACGTGCAGGGCTGGTAGTCAGGCTTTGCTGCATCCTCAGTATGGTATGATGTCACCTTCCAAAAACGTTTCACGAATGTTGAATTTCACAAAACACAAACCATCGTTGAAGTCTAATTCTTTGCATTTGAAACATCGGTGGTTCATGAAACTATTTGACGTATGGCAATGATTTATTCATAGGAGCATCTTTTAGCAGTCTCTGCGCCAATTGTTTGAAAAAAAAAACATTCATTCGAACTGCCAGTCATGATATTCATTGAGTTCCACTTTTGTCGAATTAACGGGAAATTCGTTCGATTGAAGTATTGACCAAGACTCAATTTAGCTTCTCGTGGCACGGTGCCCCGATAGACCGTTATTATAAAAAATAAATGTCCATCAAAACCAAGTACATAGCTTGATTCTTGGGGTAGTTCTGTCCTTCTGGACCAATTTTTTAAAAAATCCCTAGAAGGAATCTCGAGGAATCTTGATTTTAGTTTAAATACGGTCAAAATTTGGTCAAGGGAAAACGCGTGTAAATCAGTGAAATCGTTTATTTAAAAAATCAAATTAAATTTCTTTTTCAAGTTCAATTAGTATAAAATTCAGGTAAAATATTCAGTTAGGCTTCCGCTTTTCCAAATCCGAATTGCCGGGCCTTACGCTTGACCCCTGCCATCAGATTTTGTACAGCCACCTTGTCCACCTTCTTCGCCGCAGAAAGCCAGTTTGCCTTGAACTGCTGCTCGTCCTTAGTAGTTTTTTTGGTCTTCTTAAAGTTCCGCTTGACAATAGCCCAGTATTTCTCAATGGGGCGGAGCTCTGGCGTGTTGGGAGGGTTCTTGTCCTTGGGAACCACCTGCACGTTGTTGGCGGCGTACCACCCCATGGCATTTTTACCGTAATGGCAAGATACCAAATCCGGCCAAAACAGTACGGAACAACCGTGTTTTTTCAGGAAAGGCAGCAGACGTTTATTCAAACACTCTTTCACGTAAATTTCTTGGTTCACAGTACCGGAAGTTATGAAAATGCTGCTTTTCAAGCCACAGGTACAGATGGCTTGCCAAACCCGATATTTCTTTGCGAACTTTGACAGTTTCGTGTGCTTGAAAATATCTGCTACCTTTCCCCTTCCTTTTGCCGTATAAAACTCCTGTCCCGGAAGCTGCTTGTAGTCGGCTTTGACGTAGGTTTCGTCGTCCATTACCACGCAGTCAAACTTCGTCAGCATCGTCGTGTACAGCCTCCGGGATCGTCGCTTGGCCGTCGTATTTTGTTTATCATCGCGATTTGGAGTCACTACCTTCTTGTAAGTCGATAGTCCGGCTCGTTGTTTGGCTCGATGCACGGTTGTAGACGATACACCCAGCTTATTTGCGGCATCTCGGAGAGATAGGTTAGGGTTTCGCTTGAAACTACCGGCAACTCTCTTTGTCGTCTCAGTGGCTTCCGGTTTTCGATTTCCCCCCGATCCAGACTTCCTGGCTGTCGACAAACGCTCCCCAAACACTTTAATTACATTTGTAACGGTTGATTTGGCAACTTTTAGCGATTTTGCCAACTTTGCGTGCGAGTAGCTCGGATTTTCGCGATGCGCGAGCAAAATTTTGATACGCTGCTCTTCTTGCTTGGACGGCATTTTGACAACTGAAGAGTGAATTCCAAAATCAAAATAGGAGCAACATTCTACACACACACCTTCAAAATGAGGGGTGTTCAGGTTTTTTAAATGCAAAATTGAAAGAAATACGTCAAGTTGATATTGACCAAATTTTGACCGTATCGCCCTTTAGCCCAAATAGTACAGGAAAGTTTCCAGCCAAAAAGACCTGGAAATTAGGTAAATTATTTTGATATTTTTTTATTTGAATGAAACTTTGCATGCGCATTTAGCTTAGGAGACTGATCATTTTCTGCGCTAACATAGATTTTTGTGACTCAAGAGTCAGTTTTAAAAAGGGCGTAAACATGTTAAATAGTACTTTAATTAATAATTTGTAGCTCGGAAACCTTTGGGTGTACAAAAAAACTGTCTAGACACAAGGTTGTAAAACATATATACACTGAAAAAAAACATCGGAATAAAATCTAAAATTAACACAAAGTTTTTTGACTGTAAAAACTTGAAGTTATTAACAAAGGCTGAAGGATGAAGAAATTCCAGGGCAAAAAAAAAATCTTCAACACCAAATTTCGGTTTATTTCTCAAAAATTTAATGTTTGCGAATATAATCGTACTCTGATTACATAATCTAATTATCAGGGGGCGACCCCGGCGTATTGGTTAATATCCATACCTCGCATGCTAAAGTCACAAGTTCGAATCTCACCCCCGGAGAAGTTACGAAAATGCCCAAAAGTGATATTTGAGTGACTACGACGGGAGATGAACCAGCCCGAGGCTGAAAATCTCGATAATCAAGAAACAAAAAAAAAAAATTTATCAAAATATTTAAAAAAAAATTCAGTTACGCATGATGACCTTCGTAAGAGAATCCATTCTTGAGATATTTGCGATATAATTTTATCATACTAGAATAATTTTCATAATTTTTCTAGATTCTCTAACAACTAGAGTTTGATGAAGTTTGTCAAAAGCAGATAATTTCTCATCTCCATGCGAAGCGCTAGGAGTGGGCGGTAATTCAATGCTAGAACGGATAGACATGAAAAAAAAGTGTATCGATAGTTCCGTATGGGGAACTATCAATACACTTTCTTTTCATGTCTATCCGTTCTAGCCATAAATTACCGTCCACTCCTAGCGCTTAGCATGGAGATGAGAAATTATCTGCTTCTGACAAACTTCATGAAAGATCGTTACTTCCGCGCATGGGAGAACACAAAAAATAACAATCCAAAACTAGAGTTTGATTTTCGAAATGTATAATAAATTTTACGCTAATCTCTTTTTGACTACAAGTTGATTGAATGAACGGATCAAATAAAACAGATTATAAACTATAGAGTCTATAAACTATTATAGACTATCGATGCAAAACTGTTCGTCTTGTTTTCACACGCGAACATGCCGTGTACAGAATTGTCACATTTACACAAAATAAAAACCAGGAAAAGATTTGTAGAAGGAGATGTTCGCTCATCGTCATGTTGATGTTGGTGAGTTGATGAGTTGTGGGAAACTAAACGCATATTTCACAAAAGGTATTTTTGTGATGCTGGAGAACCACGAATAATTTATGCAAAGGCCGTATTTTCTGCTGGAAATATACTGCATCATCGAAACACGTTTATTTTGGCAAATAGTTGAGATTTTAAAAATGCTTTAAAAGTTGACCCTAGAGACACTTTTTTAACTTCAGATATTTCCACCCTGAAGTTTTCTCCAAAAATGACGTCAAAGCTTCAAGTTTTTACACACAATGTATAAAGTATACAATAAGAAGCAAAATAGGCATATTTGGAACGACAATTTTAAAATACTGTGTTGAACCATGTTTCCCCATAACTTTTGAACCGTTCATCCAATCGGCTTGCTGTCAAAGAGAGATTTGTAGGAAACTTAACAAAAATGTCGAAAATGTTTTGTGATTACTGGAGAAATGCGAATAATTTATGAAGAGGTCGTATTTTTGAATATTATTCGAATGTGATAAAACTAAATCGGATATATATCAAGAACGGATGCTCTAACGAAGATCATTATAAGTACTAAAACATTATGAAATACTTCAAAAATCAGAGTATATCATCAGAATGCGACGAAATAAGCGAAAATATTAACGTTGCTAAGCCGCCCGTTAGATATGCAACCTGCATAACAAAACTCTGTACACCACGTGGTGAATGCAATGTGTCAGCCTTTCTTCGTTTGCTGCCTCTGACCAGCAAATGGCCGTTGTTTCCATTGCACTAGTATTTTTTTTCACACCACATTCTGCCAATAATTAATAATTTTGCAAACATTAAAATTTTGAGAAATACACCAGAAGTTGAAACTTTTCTCTGACATTTCTCCATCCTGGTTTCTTCGATCAAATTTTCGTAATAACTTCAAGTTCTAACAGTCAAAAAATAAAAAAAAATAAAAATATTTATTTTTAAGTATTTCAATAATAATGTTAATTTTTGATTTTGTTTTCCAAAAATTTTTTTTCACTTCAACGTATATTTTTTTCACAATCTTCACCCATAGGCCCACAACTTGTGCTTAGACAGTTTTTTTTGTACAACCAAAGGTTTTCAAGCTACATATTATAAATTGAAGTGCTATTCAAAATGCTTACGCCCTTTTTAATACTGACTCTTGAGTCCAAATATTTTTTGCATGAGTGGAAAAACCTTTACTTTCGTCGGTAAAACGTGTGTTCAAATTTTCAAATTAAATCGGAAACACTCGGAGTTAGTCGGAAGGTCATTTCTGGCTGGAAACGCTCACGGAAGAAATGAGAACAGGCATACAGTCGGACTGAAGGAAACAACGATTGCACATGCATACGAACGAAGTATGATGTCAGAAACTTCTGCCGACATATCCGAACCCATCACACCCAACTGGCTACTACAATTGACAGCAAAGGTACGTGTGGCTTCAAAGTGTGTATGAGCGAATATCTCACCGTTGGTTCAGGATACCAAGTTGGAAAGCATAAGTTGAAATAAGATGAGGATGAGGTTCCGTCCTTGATCATACGAATTGCTCGCAACAGTTATAAACTGCTCTCTCTGTGGTTTCGTTTCGTTTTGTTTCGCAACGCTTCTAGTGACTAAAGGGTGTACGGAATCAAATTGCGACACACACAAATAATGTCGAAATTTGCCCGTTCAACCAATCATCTTCAAAATTTCAGGGAGTAAAATAAAACATGCTATGATTATTTTCCCATGTTTTATTCATTCAATTTCAGTTCCATATCCAAATGCACCAAACTTCTTCTTTACGCTACTCATAAGGTCCTGTACACCATTTGGACCAATTTTTTTTTGCGTGGCAAATTTCTGCATTTCAACTTCTGATTTCTCTTCTTTAGGACGCTTTTGAAGTGCCTGCTTCATGATGGCCC
Organism: Aedes japonicus; assembly: GCA_034211315.2. Lineage (NCBI taxonomy): Eukaryota > Metazoa > Arthropoda > Insecta > Diptera > Culicidae > Aedes > Aedes japonicus. The sequence goes on from JASCZW010011640.1 coordinate 6,308, forward strand.
AGTACTTTTCAATTGATCGCAGTTACGGTGCGTTCAGGGAGCTGAGATGCTTCGGCATGAAATTGACCTCCTTAGCCTTGTACCACTCCAAAACCTCCTTCGAGTAATGTCACGAGGCTAAATCCGGCCAGAAAATCGTAGGACCATCGTGACCTCAGAAGAGGAAGTAGACGCTTTTGGAGGCATTCCATTAGGTATACCTGCCCTTTGACCGTTCCAGTTGTCACGAATGGGGTGCTCCGCTTTCCACACGAGCAAATTGCTTGTCAAATCATTTTTTTTTTTTTACAAACTTTGACATCTTCTGCTTTCTAACGTCCTCAGGGACACCGTGCCAACCAAACAATACAATAAACCAGGCTTTCAAAGCTTTTTAAACCCTAAAAAATAGGGACAGACAAACAGACAGAAATCGATGACTTTCATGGCGGAAGTTCCGCAAGCTTTCAAAACTTTAGACTGGAATGTACAACGGTATGCTGACGTTGATGCTTCCCAAAGGCGATGCGATGCGGACGATATCGTATTGTCAATGACGGCCAAAACACTGAAAGGAGTAAAATGCTTGTAACCGAAGCAATCTGCATAATTGAAAAAAAAATGAATGCAGGTGTCAAAGCTGCAGATAGCCCACCACAAAACGGAGGTGCTATTGGTCAGCAACTGCAATGCAGTACAGCGAGCAGAAATCGTCATCGGAGGGCTTGCCATAGCCTCGAAGCGCGTGCTGAAGTATTTGGGTGTGATGATCGACGACCGGCTAAACTTCAACAGCCACCTAGATATGCTTGTGGGAAGTGCCGAATAGCTACGGATCTGGCAGTAGTAAACGGCGTCTACTGGTTATTGTATCATCATTGATACTGAGATACGGATGTCCAACCTGAGTCACAACACTGGGAACCAAGCGAAACCGGCGAAGTTGAATAGTACGTTCAGGCTCATGCAAGTCATTAGTGCGTACAGAACTTTTTCAACGGAGACAGTGTTGTTGGAACTTCTTTTGACATGAATCGTAGGGACTACTTTTCGCATGCATTTTTACACAATCGAGTACAAGTTACGAATGAATGCTTTTATTTGAATATTACTCAAAAAGGAGAGAAAATTGGAGGTACCTCCTAACAGGCATATGTACTTGAATTTTATGACGGTTGACGACCCGTCGTGAAATATGAAATTGTAGTAATTTGAGAACGGCCGTTACTAACACGGCAGACTAGCATCGTCGGTGGTTCCAACGTAGGCTATTGAACCAAAGTGTTATTGTCCACGTTGCGAGACCTCATAAACAATAGAATTGTCGGTTGCTATGCCACATCTGTTTGCAATTTGCAACTCGAACATTACGCACTACAGTATGCGCCATTGCCGGAATGATCCCAATTATAGATATAGATGATGCAACAAGGATACGGATTTCAGTGGGATCAGAATTCGGCCTTTTCCGAATGCCTCTCGAATCCAAGAAATCAATTGAGAACAAATGCGGTGAGCAGGAAGCGGTCTTCAGTGGATGGTGGACCATTCATAATGTAGGCGTGAAGAAGAAAAGAATTAAATAGAGGGAAAGAAGAAGAAAAGAAGAAGAAAATAAAAGAAGACGAAGAAGAAGGTTGAACCGAGGCTAGAATGTCGGGAGAAAGGTAGGGAGGACGCCCTACTCGTTGAAGTGAAGGGCGAAATGACATACGCCGTGGTTCAACGGAGATTAGGCGCTATTCCGGAGTTGAAGGAGTCAACACCAGGCGTAAAAAGTGACATGCTCTTGGAGCAAAAGAAAGACCTGGTGATAACATTTTACTACCGTAGTGCACGTTAAACCTCACGTCGAAAGAGCTGCGCTGTAAGTTTCCACGCTGGTGCGCCATGTAACGCACTAGCTGAGACGTTAGGTTTAACTAGAACAACTTGCATGAAATTAATTATCATGAATTATGCATTTTAGTTTTCAACTAGCGACACATTGCACCATTTAATTTGATTTGTTACAAAAAAGGATGTATAGCGCATAGACCCTTCTAATAAGCTATTTTCAGTATATCCAAAAGTTGAAATGGTGGTAAAAAGTGCAATTGCAGTTTTTGCAATCACATCATGAGAAATCCGCATGATTCTGAAAAATAATTTTTGCCCATTATGATCCACAAAGCGTTTTATGGTATAAACAAAGCCATGCAAGTGTGCAAGCGCTTGACAGCACACAGGTTCCTCGACACAAATTCATCGCTGTGTGCTTAGTGCCTCGCCAGTCAAAGCAACCGTTGGTTCAACCGGCAACAACTTTTCAATATGGGTGAGACAAGACAACAGAATGCCGCAATGCTATTGGTCATCGTTGCTATTCCGTTATCAAGTGTTCTATTTTTATTTTTACTCGTTATCACACTCCCATCTCCCTCTCATCAAGTTCACCCTGCATTTTATGAAATAAACGAGTGGAGAAAGATACGTTTTCAGCCCAAGTTTGAAGTTTTTTTTGAGCAAAATTGTTTTCTACAAAGTTGTTTCTCATAATAAGGCCCTTCTTTTGGTATAAATGAAAACTAGGGTGGTCCTTGTTTTCAAAGATATCGGAAATCTCACTTTATTATTTGCAGAAATAAAGGCATATATTTTAAAGTAGAAATAGTTTTCAGCAATTTTGGTAGAATTTTTTTTCTGTAGCTTTTGAAACGACCGAATTAGAGCAATTTCCCCTGCAAAGCCAAGGGTGTCCTTGAAGAAATATGTTATTTAACTCTAACTTTTTTATTTCAAAGTCTTCAGCAAAGCTGTGTTGCCATTGATTCTATACCAATGAAGGAACAACTTTTGATGTACTGAAATCGTCGCTTATCGTATGTGTTTGGAAAGAAACACAATTACCTAGTTAGAACTTGTCACGTGGTGAATATAATCGGTAGCTGCTGCAAATCAGAGTGATATTTGGCTGCGCAGAAATGCAACTATTGCAGTGAATTCTCCAAAAGCTGCACGAAAATGGAAGCTAAAACCATTCTCCAAAACCTGTAGAAGAACTCAGCAGTGGGAAATAAAACCAAAATATAACACCGAAGAATTGGGATTGCAAGGGCAGAAGGTTATCGTAATACTTTCAGGATCTAGTTGATCATACTGCCCTATTAGCACATTTGTTGCTTGCTGTAACTTCTGTGTGACTTATTTTTGTCTCAATCAAGTTGCTGCAACTAATTATGACGTACATTAATTGTTATGTTATGATGATTATGATGTAGAAGGAGATGTTCGCTCATCACCATGAGGCACCAAGAGTGAACATTAATGTTTTTGGCTAGAATGAAAGATGTGAAGAGAAAGTGTTGAAAGTTCCGTCAGGATGCGACAGGTAGGAAATCAAAGAGATGTTTTTTGAAAATTGAGCGAAAGGGCATGTATCCAATGGTACTCGAACCATGGACGTCAATCTTTGCCTAACATCCCACTGCGGGGTAGGTTGTTTTATGACGGTTGTGTTTTTCTTGGGTGCTAAGCGCCTAATTGAGTTCACACATAGATTTTTTTTACAGAAATCTGTAAAATTTTACCGAATTTTCGACAGCTGAACGTTCGTTAATCCGATTTGACGGATTTCGGGGAAATGTTACAAAACATTTTTGCAGATTTTGAATAAACCGGTTCTGAACAATGTTCCTTTAATAACTCAGAGTGTCCCTACAAAAAAAAAGTGTTTTACTCTAACTTTTTTATTTCAAATTTTCCAATAAAGTTGTCAGGCTTCAAATGGTGAGTTGACAATTTCTAAGGAGGGTGCGACCGACCTCTGGACCTCACAAGTTCTTACCTCACGCCTCCACGAGTTATATGATCACAAAAGACTGCCAGCTGAAACATGGAGACGCTGCTTGGCGTAGCCTGGGCAATGTTGTCAATCCGACAATAGCGAAATGAGGGGGTGCGACCGGAAAATCATATCATAATTTTCCATTCTCATATCTTTCAGCTCTTCCAGATCGTCAAGTATTATAAAATAATTTAAAATTCTTTTTTTTTTCATGGCGGTCATACATTGCCTACTTTTTCTGATTCATAATGGATGCGCAAGTTTGTCTACAATTGCAACAAAACAGCAGTCGGCACACATGTAATTTTCAGTTCATATTACAATATACCCTCACTATATATTTTATCTTATAGGACATTGTTTATTCATAGCCATTAACATTCATCTCTATCATCTTTATCATCATTATTATCATTTTTATCATTACTTGTGTTTTCGTGATTTATATTTTAACATAAATATTTGTTTGTTACAATTTAAAGGTTATATATATACACCTTAAAGGTTATATATACTTTTAATTATTTTGTCCTTTATGTCGAATTATCATTATGATTGAGAAGTATTTAGTACCTCGATTAAAAGAACCTGCAACGGAATCTATGGTAGGATTTTGTACTTATTACCTAATGTGTTTTTCATTTCCTGTTTGCGAATAGACCTTCTTCCAAATCTGAGCTGGTTTGATTCGTTCAGCGCTGTTTGCCATTCGGCTAGTGTCTGATGTTACAGTTCAATTTTTGGCATCACTGTACCATAACTCACAATATCATTATATTTGATGATATTGTTTTATCGATTTTACTTCATAGATGATTTAACCATTGCCTATTGTTTTTCATGTCCATTTGTCTTTAACTTTCTGTCAATTAAATCTTCCCTGCTTTCCCAAAACAGGAGCAATAACTATTAGGCCAGCAAAAATAAAAGCGGATTCATGTTATAAAATCAACATCAAGCTGCAAATAGTGACCATGGCAACAGTAAATTAAAATGTATAAATGTTAGTTCTGTAAAATTTAACAAACTTTTTCAGGATACCACAAATCAAGATTTTGATGAAATGAAAACGCGCTCAAGCGCGAACCACGAAACTCTACACTAAAACACTTGACTACATTTCTTGCATTTCAGGATCAACCGAATGGAGATCGTATATAATAGATACAAATGATTGTATTATTTTTCATTTACATAAATATATACACTATTATATAAATATTTCATGGGAACGGGAGGGACCATCAGGGCACCCGATTGAAGCACTCTGGATGGGGAGAGTGGAAATGCCAACTCCCCATTGTTAACAGTTTGTGAATAAAGGGCGGGCTCTTCTCCTCGCCCATTGGGGCATCCTTATGTTAGATAGCTTGCTCTTGTGACCAATTGTTCAATCTTGTTGTTGGAAGGAGATTCTTTATATCCCTGTGGATACGTATAAGTGATGTTGCCTATCGATCCATCCAACCCCTTTTTGGCCCTTCATACAATGACATGACTAGGATAATCAGTGGTTATTAAAGCTTAATCAAGTCTAACAGAGAGGAGAGCCTATTGCTGTCGGACGTAGTTTCCGTGCTACAATGGGTGGTAGTACATATCATCATCATCAATGTAATTAAAGTGTTTGGAGAACGTTTGTCGACAGCCAGGAAGTCTGGATCGGTGGGAAATCGAAAACTGGAAGCCGCTGAGACGACAAAGAGAGTTGCCGGTAGTTTCAAGCGAAACCCTAACCTATCTCTCCGAGATGCCGCAAATAAGCTGGGTGTATCGTCTACAACCGTGCATCGAGCCAAAAACGAGCCGGACTATCGACTTACAAGAAGGTAGTGACTCCAAATCGCGATGATAAACAAAATACGACGGCCAAAGCGCGATCCCGGAGGCTGTACACGACGATGCTGACGAAGTTTGACTGCGTGGTAATGGACGACGAAACCTACGTCAAAGCCGACTACAAGCAGCTTCCGGGACAGGAGTTTTATACGGCAAAAGGAAGGGGAAAGGTAGCAGATATTTTCAAGCACACGAAACTGTCAAAGTTCGCAAAGAAATATCTGGTTTGGCAAGCCATCTGTACCTGTGGCTTGAAAAGCAGCATTTTCATAGCTTCCGGGACTGTCAACCAAGAAATTTACGTGAAAGAGTGTTTAAATAAACGTCTGCTGCCTTTCCTGAAGAAACACAGTTGTTCCGTACTGTTTTGGCCGGATTTGGCATCTTGCCATTACGGTAAAACGGCCATGGAGTGGTACACCGCCAACAACGTGCAGGTGGTTCCCAAGGACAAGAACCCTCCCAACACGCCAGAGCTCCGCCCAATTGAGAAATACTGGGCTATTGTCAAGCGGAACCTAAAGAAGACCAAAAAAACTGCTAAGGAAGAGCAGCAGTTCAAGGCAAACTGGCTTTCTGCGGCGAAGAAGGTGGACAAGGTGGCTGTACAAAATCTGATGGCAGGGGTCAAGCGTAAGGCCCGGCAATTCGGATTTGGAAAAGCGGAAGCCTAACTGAATATTTTTCCTGAATTTTATACTAATTGAACTTGAAAAAGAAATTTAATTTGATTTTTTAAATAAACGATTTCACCAATTTACACGCGTTTTCCCTTGACCAAATTTTGACCGTATCACCCTTTATGTTTTGTTTTGTTTTTAGTTATGCTTGTCTCTTTTCAGTAACATTGAAGCGGCCCATTGCTTTTGGCAAAAAGTGCTACATATTTTCAGCGTATCGTTAACCAAAACGAACCCGGCTGCTAACCTATCCCCAACTATCCAACATCCCAGTGATTTCTCGTGGAAGTGCAGAGGATTTCCCGGCTTCCTAAAAAGCGAGTATCATGTCAACACGTTCCTTCTCATTCCCTACTTGACCAGCATTCGGACACGGCCGGCGCCGGTATTGCTTTATAATGGGTCACCAGTTTTTACACATTGAAGATGTATGTTAGTCCCAAACATCATCTGTTGGTTCTTTGTGCAAATACAGCTGATCTGGCAATAACGGAATTGCATCCGTGGGCGGTCAATCATGCTCATGCTCATGCTCAAATTTTCCAATAAAGTTGTCTCCTGATGGTTTTTAGAACATAAAAAGATCTAACTTTTGACCTATAAATCTTGCCAATGTCTTTTACAGTGAGTCAGTTATTTCCGATTTTTTCATAAAATTACACCCTTTCCAAATGCGTTTTACTCAATTTATAAAAATAGCCTATCTCCAGTTTTCAAATGTAATATGCAGTAGTATAAAACATTCCAAATGAAGTTGAGAAACATTATTTTTGTCTGCCCCAACCAAAGAAGTCAACATTTGAAAATGTTCTATTTTTTATTAAAAACCATTATAACTTTTGTTTGACATACGAAAGCGACGATTTCAGTACATCAAAAGTTGTATCTTTCATTGTTCTAGAATCAACGGCAATACAGTTTTTTTGAAGAATTTTAAATAAAAAAGTTAGAGTAAAATAACTGATTTTTATAGGAACACCTTTGGCTACGCTGGACAAATTGCTCTAATGCGGTCAGTTCAAAAGCAACAGAAAAATTTTCCACCCAAAGTTGCTAAAAGTTATCTTATCTACAACTGTTTGAAAAATATATTCCTTCATTTGAGCAAATAAAAAAGTTAGATTCCCGATATCTCTGAAAAAAAGGACCACCATAGTTTTCATTCATATCAAGAGAAGGGTCCTATTATTACAAACAACTTTGTATAAAACAATTTTGCTCCAAAATTTCAGACTTAGCCTGAAAACGCATCTTTTATGCTAAATTTGCATTCTGGACCACTGTGCAGTGACTGAGAATCCAATTGAATCCCGCGATTATGAAAAAAAAACATTTGTCGTTGGTGGCTGAGATGAAGGAGCATTCAATTCATTGGATAGGTTTTTATTAAATTTCTGCTTGAATTCTCCCATCTATGGGCGTCCATTGTGACTATTTGTTAATTTTTTACATACTTTTCATTCTCAGGAGTATGTGATCTAATTTAAAATCAAATGGTTCTAATAGCGGTTTTTGGCAACATTTACATGATATATTAATCTTTAAGAATCATGTCATAAAACTTTTTCAAAACTCGTATCAGGTTTTATGAAAGCTGCAAACCGATGTCTTGAGTGGGGGATCAAGTATCCTATAAAATTACTTATAAGGTGAATTACACTTATAAATGCTATAGTTTTTTGGATTTTTCTTCACGTGATTACAGAACTCTTAAGAATTATTAATCAATTAAAACCACTTTAACTTGGAAAATGCCCGGATAAAACCGGATGAACTCCGTAATGCTTTGATAAACTTTCATAAAACATGAATAAAACCAATTTGCATTTTAATTGTCACTTGGTTCCATTAAATTCCTCCACTTGCTCAAAGCACCATCTACCGACGGTCTCGATGTCTCGATCTGTCAAGTAAAGTCGTTCTCTGTTGTCAAGCGGTATGAAAAATCACCGAAGCGTGAAACCCTGCGTTGTCGTTCACGACAACAAGCTGGTCTGCCTCACTGACTGACTGGTTAGCACCTCGGAACAATACCGTGAAGTGAAAATAAAAAGCCTAACGATTACCCATTTAGCATAACCACATTGTATACATTGTACTATGTTCTTCGAAGAGCTGGTTTGTTTGAATCTTATTTGTTTATGACTCTCGTTTTTCCCCTCCGATTTTTCACTGACTCGCTTCACGAACGGGGCGGGACACAACAGTTGTTTGGAACAACGAACAATATCGTGAAGCACGTGCTCTCTAGCAACTGTTCGGCGATCTCGGCGGTGAACCGAATCGTGGATGTAAAAAAAAAGGCTTTTCAACCAACCAGCCGAGCAATAATGATGGTAATCAACAATTGGCAGCAGCAGCCAGGCCCAGGCTCTAATCGTGATTGTTTTGTAGCGCATTTGCGGGTTTTTGAATCGACCGGCCGGAACAGATGGTTGAAATTATTAATCTGTAAATTTGCTTAGGCAATTGGCCATGATGAAATTTATTAGGCAACAGAATTGGTTCGAATTAAGTTGGATTTGCTTTGCCTCTGATCCATCGTTTACCGTTTATGAACGAGGCAATTTTCAGGCACTTGATCAATTTTTCCATACCAATCAATCGACGATCGATGAGTCTCGATTTCAACAAACGGTAGAATCGTCACTCGAAGATCAATGAGACGATCCAGTATTGGTTCGCCGGAAGATGGTGCGAGGTTGCCGTGAAGACGTTTTATGATCGATTGCCTGCGGTGCCAAGTATTCTTTTCTCTTTTATTGGTAGCTGAAGCTGAACTGCTCACTTTTTCGACGATGCCTTGTCGTATTATTGTGACCATTGGCTATCCCGCAGGCTGGCAGGGGTCCAATTCCGATCCATTCCAGAGTGACCAAAACCACACCACCACCACCGACCATTCTCCAGAATGTGGCCTCGCTGTGCCAAGAAGAAAAACAAAGCAGAAAAAAGTTAATTATATCTACGTGTGTAATAATTGATTGACAATTTCCTGTGCGCTCGATGATGGATCTCTAATTTATTGATTCTCTGCCTTCGCCTCGTGGTTCTTTCGGTGCGAGCGGCATCGGTAGTGATCTGGATCCATATTACACGTTCACGCCCGGCCCCGGTCAGATCGATGGAACTCTCCACCGCCGCCGCCAGCCGCCGAGGGGTTTCCAGGAACCGGTTCTCTTGCGTCTCCAGCTTGGCCATACCGAGTTCCCTGTCATTATTTCAATTATAGAGTCGTGGACTCTAGGAGAGCAGCTCACTCTCGCTCTCTCTCCCGCAGGTTCCAGTGAATGATCGATTCCAGCAGTGATTCATTTGAATGAGCTCAAATAAGTGGCTTTATGTGAATAGCGGTTCTCCAACAGGAGGCTTACAAACTAGTCCGGTTCACGAGCCCGGTAATGTACGACAATGTCACGCCATGTGGAACCGACAGACGACAGATAACGCGTAATCCCACGGACATGAGTGGAAATCGTCTCGTCGGATGGCATAGGTGGGAGCTTTGTTGGTGACTTTGTTGTGTTGACGTTTTGCCTTCCCTACGCACATCACTGCACGGCAACTCCAAAGGATGTCGCAAAGTCACCTCGCCTTGCCGCGCCATGCCAGACCGGTTCTCACGCGTTCTCGCGACTTTGGGCTTCAGTTCTGGACAAGTGAAATATGTCGTAAATCATAAGTCGATGTGCCGAGGCTTAAGTAGGAAACGACAATTTTATTGCGCCAATCGAGACCCCAATCAGCGGGAGCTCAGCATAGACCACTTCGCGCACATGAGGCTGATTCCTTCTCACCCCCTTGGGACAGGTTGTTCTCTGTATCGCACCCTCTCTCCCTCTACGCACATATGTCATATCGAACCATTATTGATCACTTACTTAAACGAAATCGAGCAGAAGGAAAAACTTGTCCGATGGTCCAATTGCTGGTGCCGTCGGTGGCTGCTGTGCGAAGAACCAGATCCTTCAGAGAAGGGGCGAAAGAGTAGGATTTTTTTGTCTGTTTTGAATTGCAGAAGGAATCACGCACTTGCTTGCGTTGAAAATCGCATGTTCCGCTCGGAACGGAAATTACACGGTTGGAGATAATGGAAACCACAGTCAACTCTTCCCCACGTGATAGTAAACAACTGTCGAAGTTAGGGAGGATGTCCAGTAAAATTTGACACACTTTGTGGTCACAGAAATCCGGCGAAGTCAGTAATTGCAAACTAGCTTTCAATAGCAAAGTTATGCAATGAATTCCGTGGCCATGGCCACATTGACAAAGCAGCTCCTCCATAATGCGTGTGTATGGAAACGAGCAATCCAGTCCAACGCCCCCGCTCAGCCCAAGAGGTAATTTATCATTGCTCCACAATCGACCAGCGACGGCAAATTGTGGTCCACCCTGGATCAATTTCATCTGGATCACCTCACCACACGCAACAAAGAGCCAAGCGCGCTCCGGCAACGTACCGTAATGAATGAATTCCGCTGAAAAATGGGTTTCTATCGAAAATGAGAGGTCGTTTTATCGAACAACGGCGGCGGTGTCACTTTTCAGCTGTTCATTGTAATCGCGCAAAAGATACATGGAATCTATTCAATCGGCCGAACAATCGCCGAATCGCATGTAAACTGATACTTCAACTAATAGAGTTAAATGAATTTAAGCTGAGCTGGCCTGGCGTTGGTACGTACTTCAATTGAATAACTTATCGAGCAGGGACAGTGGGTCACATGTACATACCAGGTGCTTGAATCCATTGTTTACATTCAACCTCAATCCGGTGGAGATTATCTAAAGTACTTCGTACAACTAGAAATTATTAGTACGAGACACTGAAGAAATCTGCACATTGTAGACGGAATACGCGTATCTGTCTAGATAAGCAAAGGTAGTTGGAATTAAATGGAAAACACTAATTTTTCGTCTAATTTCTAGTTACAGATATTTCACTAAACAGCTCAAACCCTCTTTGATACTTCGTACAAGATATATTTCCGGACGTAGAATTTCGTCTTGTGGCAAAAAATTTCGAAATCCAAAACAAATCGAAGTTGGAGGATTAGGAACAATAATAACTTTTTCAATCTATGGACTTACTTTAAATCTGATATACTTCCCCAGATCTAAAAACCCTTACTTTGATCCCCATCCTTGCACCAGATTACATTTTCAATCATTTCAGGCAGGGGGACTTAAACTCGCCTAGTAAGGCTTGTTCGCAACAAAATCTGGACACCCCTAAATACGTATGTCTCTGGAAATACTTCATAAACGCGTAAAATATTTCGCAGACCTATGGACGTATGTCTGTTCATTGTGTAGTATCAATTTGTGGTGATACAAAAATCGTTTAGATAGAAGATGTGAAAAGCAATTGTGTGTAGTCGCAATGAAAATATGGATCTGATCAGTAAGAAAACATGCAAAAAAAAAAATGTTTTTCCTGCAAGCACTGTCACCATAATGTTCTGAAATCTTTTGATGCAAGTTTGACAACAGCCTGAAAGGCTGGGAGTGCAACGAAACGGATCTCAGGAACTACCAGAAGGACGCGAAGGTGAAGCAAACATTGCAGAAAAGACCAGATCTTCCGGTACGTACTTTGGCTAGAAAAATAAAAATGTCTCCAACTTTCGTGCATACTTCCCAAGCACCGGCAAGGTATGAAATCGTTCCAGGTGAAAACTGTACCGAACCGTAATGATAAGCAGAATGTGAAGGACTTCAGCCCGGGCTCGCAAGTTGTATCGCGAATATTTGACTTTGACTCTAGGCAGCTTCCCGGAATATCTTATTTTACTGCCATGTAACGGAACGGCGATGAGGAGCATTTCAGGATGAAGAAAAAAACCAAGTTTCCCCAAAATATTTTGTATGGCAGGCATTATGCTGTGTGGTCGAGCAAGTCAAAGCCTAATCGCAACAGAAACGGTAAACAAGGAAATATACCGTGAAGAATGCCTAAAAAAGTAATTGTTATCGCATATTCATTCAAATTCAAATTCTAACTTTTCCCAGCTACGAGATAACGGGTTGTTGTCTTCAACGAAGTTATAAAGCAGGCAATTTTAAGAAAAGTTGCACATGACAATAAGTTTCTAGAGCCTAACGTTAAAGGGATATAATTGGTTTTCATTCAGCACTACCTTAAAACTGTTTTTTAGATAATTAGTACTCTGTTCAAATTTGAAGATTTCAATAAGTTCTTAGAAATTTTAGGAATTATTAAAATACACATTTTTGCTGAACACACCAATGCTCTCTGATGACCACATTTTGATGTATGGTGATTGAAGTGTCTGTGTGATGTCATAATCAACCACCTCAGAAAGGGTGGGCGGGTACTCTTCCAAATATAATTGATTTAAGACCCTGCCAGGACCCGCATATATTTTTTTAGTTTGTTGAACATTACGTCAAATGAGAAATATAAATTGGCTTATAACCTGTACTATTTCAAACTGACGTTTTACTAGGTACCCTTCAGTACCCAACGCTGAAAATTTCAGGAATACTTGTTCATAAGATTATCTTCCAAATACAATCTGTTTAAAACCCCGGCAGGACCCGCCCACCCTTTCTGAGGCGGTTGATTATGACGGCACACAAACACTTCAATCAACATACAACAAAACTTGGTCATCAGAGAGCATTGATGTGTTTACAAAAATGTGTATTTTAATAATTCCTATAATTTCTTAGAACATATTGAAATCGTAAAATTTGAACAAAGTACTGATTATCTAAATAAAAACAGTTTTAAGGTAGTGCTGAAAGAAAACCAATTATATCTCTTTAACGTTATGCTCTAGATTCTTAATGTCTTCTGCGACTTATCTTAAAATTGTCTGATCTATAACGTTGTTGAAGACGCCAACCTGTTATCTCGTAGCTGAAAAAAGTTAGAATTTGAAAGTGTAGTCAAGCCCTTATGAAATGTTAGGCGTTATTTTTAAAAAGATGCAAAATAATATTTTGAACAACTCTTCGTTAGACACCTAGTTGGTAAAATGATGACAAAAGGGTGAAAATGTTTTGACCATCTTTTCTCAGAATTGTGCCACTGTGCGACGCCGAAGATGTTTTTAAATGGTATAAAGCGAATGGAGTCCATGTTGTACCGAAAGAGGCAAATCCACCTAACTGCCCGGAGTTGCGATCTATCGAGCGGTATTGGGCTCTCGTGAAGAGAAAACTCTCATAATATAAACAACAAGCTACAACTTTAGAAAAAAACCCTTTTCCGGTTTGATTCTCAAACGTATTAGACCACGATGAGGACGATCAACTCAACTATAGAAAAATTTCTAATACCTTGGACAAAAGCAGCTAAACCGACTGCAGAGATATCTGCACAGACCCTAATGGCTGAAGTATACTCATAAGTTCGTTGTTTTTTCATGCAGCTTAATCAATAACTGTAATTAGTTTTAAGATGACTACCCGAGCAGGAGACAACAACATATGAATACCTCATTTTGATTCTGATAACTAGCCTTGGTATTAATGAGCTCAGATTAAGAGGTAAAATACCCAAGCAAGAATACCTAAGAATAGCAAGTAAAATATCTCTCAGAATGACGATGGTTGTTATTTCGGATACCTGTCAATACCTGAGAGGTACTATTTTGGTATTATCTTACCTCAATTCGGTATTCACATAACATTGTGCGAACAACTTTATAGTATTCTCCTCAGGTATTTTACCGCTTAATCTGAGCTCTTACCAAGGCCAGCTATCAAGTTGTTTGGCCTTGGTCGGGTAACAATTCACAATTAAATGAATAAAACATGCATCTTGCATTGAACTTACATCAAATTTGTTTTATTTCTAATTTAATCTGTCCAGATTTTGTCGCGAACAAGCCTTGCAACTTGTAGTCATGCTTCATCTTTGAACACATTCATACAGAGATATCAAACAAGCATTTTCGAACGACAAAGATGCCAGATATTTTTTCACAATGTCTGTACGAAATTAAAAAAAAAAATGTCGGTTATTATGTGTATTCAGGCGTAGGTGGTGTCCAAATAACAGGAAGTTTTAGAAAGTATTACGCAAAAAAATAGGTGAATTCTTACATTTACAATATATTGGCTTTCAAATGGGATATCCTATCCTTCCAAAATTTCTAGGAGAATAACTTTATATTTTTTCAAAGGAACGCTTACTCTTGATTGATTATTCACTAAGCTCAAGCTCCATGTTATGTAACGGAGCCGACCTCTTTTATCTGCACAAAGATATTATAATAACTTAGATAGATATGTTAGCTTACAGAAGCCAAAAAACTCGCACCTAGGTGGAGGTTAGGGCTTAAAATAATAAGGGTAGGAATGGGAAAATACCCGGAAACCGTAGAGTAGCTGAAAGCCACCAGGCGGGGCATAGCTAAAAACCACCAGCCATCAGATATAATGGTTAGCTGTGAATATCCGACTTAGCAGTCCCGGACAACCAGCGGAGGCTGACCTGGATGTGGAGGTACTGCGCAGTTATTGGACACTGTTGAGTTTCTTTAAAAAAAAAAACCCACAAATATCCGAAAGGCAGACATAACAAGCGAGTCACCCTGCTATAAGGATAAAAGTCCAAGGCTCCACCAACCTGAGCGCCTGTCCACCACGGGGGTGCGGCTCAAACAGCGTATGTCTGGCATGAAAAAACGCTGTTCCCCGCAAGCTACGCCTAAGATGGCAGCTCCATCCCAAGGATAAGAATCTTAGGCCATCCACCTACTGTCTCCAAAGTTAAATTGTTACAAAAACCAATAATGAAAGACAACGGACTGATTTTACGGCATCGACTTCTAGCATGATACAAAGGAAACGAATTGGAACATGGAATGTTTTAACGTTGGCTCAGCAAGGAAAGAAGGCACAACTCGCCAGCGAGGCACGACATATTCCGTTTGAAATCCAAGGGCTTAGTGAAGTCCGTTGGCCAAACTTTGGAGAACACAAACTACCGTCGGGGCAGGTATTATTATGTTTCGGTATTCGAGGTGACAACGCTCCCCGACACCGTGGAGTTGGTTTCCTACTGAGCGCACAGGTCCTGGCCACAGGTTCGGAACTATACGATAATCAGATGTTATGCGCCAACCGATACTGCTGAGCTACAGAACAAGGAGAACTTCTACGGTCACCGTATTGCCGTCGTGGATAAAGTTCGGAAGGGTGATATCAAGATCTACACTGGCGACTTCAATACGAAGAATCGAATCTCTGAAAATACTGAGCTCCATAGTTGATGCCAGCGGAAACCGATATCAGTGGAAATTTGAGAACGAAAGTGAAGGTGGATCGACCACACTACGAAGGAGCGGAAACGAAATCTGCAAACTACCGCTGGATTGGTAGCGAGCAGAACATTGCTGCAGAGGCAGACCCAGGGGCTCGTGGAGTCGAAGCTTCAATAAGGAAACAAAGCAAGTCAATCGAAATCTGACCTGCGCCTATGCAACCCTAGGGATGGACAGGAGACATAAGTAAGTAAGTAAGTAAATGGGAAAATACGGTTCTTAGGCTTGACTTCCAATAGGCTTGACTCCATTAACCTGTAATGATACAAATGATATCATGGTGTCATTAAACGCCTAACAAATGTGTCTGAGAGCCCTATTCGGTAGTATGAAAGCCTAACGAGTAGTGATTGGACATTAGACGACATTTTACCTTGATAAAATCCCGGTCCTTGTCAAACCCTCTGAACCACGATTTGTTCGGTACATGTGGGAGAATGGAATGTAACCATCTTCCCAAATCCCCTGCATCTCATTTTTGTTGTCAACTGATCAAGGCCTGCAAATGCAAAAAGATACATTGAAGGTGATAGGACGTTCAAAAGCACCGCCTTCCATAGCGCCCACCTTGACAAGTGAGTGCGCTTGCTCATTACCCGGAATCAAGCAATGAGGAGGAACCGAAACCAAGGTGATAGTGTTAGACTTGTTGAACAGATCACTCAAAATACATCGTATTTCACTAACGAAGTCCGGCGAGTGATTCACTAGCCTCATCGAACGAATAGCCTAAAGTGAGCTGAGACTATCCGTTAAAATAAAAAATTGATCAAAAGAAAAGGTAATTTTATTGCATAGTATATAGCCGTCGTATTCTGTAATGTATACGGCAGGGATCTTGAAGTTTAAAGGAGGCGCTATGAAATTCGGCAAACCAAACACGAAACATCAAACACTAGTAGAATCAAAATTCCTGTCGCATATGATATGACCAAACTTGCTTGCAAACCTTGATGTACTCAAAACTAATTGGATCCGGTATTCCACGAATTTCTTGCTTGATGGAATAAGAGAGGTCTTGGAAGTAATCGCGGTTAGGAAAATTCTAAATAGGGGTGACCTCCAGAGGTCATTTACAAGTAGCACAGTGTTATGAACTAAGTTTGAGATTTTCGTTCGATTAGCTTTCTAAATTTGCAATTATTATTGTATTTAGCACCTCACAGCGTATGAGGAACCAGAGTGGCAACTCCACAAAACGACCTGATAATGATCAAGCATGACAATGAGCATGATTGGCCGCCGGAGATTGCTACCCGTTGTTGCCAGATCAGCTGCTACTACAGGGAACCAACAGATGATGCTTGGGACTAACACATACATCTTCAATGTGGCAAACTGGTGGTCCCAAAATAAGGCAATAAGGGCGCTGGCCTCACCCAGAATGCAGGTCAAGTAGGAAATAGGTAGGAATATGTTGACGTGATATTCACTCTGTTGGAAACTCGCGGAGGTCCACTGCACTTCCACGAGAAATCACAGGGATTCTGGGTAAAAGGATTGGGTGGTAGCATGGTTCGTGTTGGTTAAAGATAAGCTTTCAAGTGAAATATTTTAAAATAAGTACCAATTTCCGATTTGAACCGACCTAAACCAACAGTAAGGATGCTGTTGGGGTCACTCACAAAGTGTTATGGTGCCCCCAGCACTTCCAAAGACATGTCAACTCTTGTTCTAATTGTTTTGATGGCCCCAAAAAGGGCCATATTGGGTTCAAGGGAACAGCTACTGCCACCACCTCATTTCGTCTTGAAGATGTTTTACTTGTCCATGGCCTCGGTTCGCTCGGAAACCTCGTGTTTGGCTAGCTCTCCCGGCAGCATGATCGACAGGCGGATTGAATTTCCAGAGACGTCAGGGCCATCTGCCAATTGATTTGAGTCAGTCGGGCAGCTAAGGTTCGAATTCGCTAGGAAATACCATTTACGAAGCTGTTCATAATGCATATCGCTTTGAAGGAAACGACAGAATCGGGTTAAAATGCTTCAGTACCCGGTAGATGTGGTGTTATTCTTTTCCTTTTACCGAACCTTGCTGCTGGAAATGTTTGCCTTCCGAGATGGCGGGGAGAGCGCGAAGTTTAGTTCACTGATCTGAAATGGACGGTTGATCTCAAGCGGGTCATCGGTTGGGACACTGATGTTAGCTATCGATGCTCCGGTGTTGTGTATGGAGAGGCGTAACTGCGGGGGATAGCTGTCGATAGCAACAAGCCCGTGGAAGTACTCCCCGAGGATGTCAGCAACAATCGTAGGGTCTGCGGTGGTAAGGCCGTTGTGTTTGTGCGCAATCCCGTGGTGTTTCGTCATGCCAGTGAGGGCATTGACTCTCCTCCAGAGTCCAGCTGCAGAGTGGGTGGGATGTCTTTAATAAACTCCTCCGGCAGTCAGATTTGGCGGACTTAATGACGTTTTTCCCTGTACATCCGTTTTGCTTCCTGTTTCCTGGGGTGTCCCTCGGGTAGTCTCTTAGAGGCCCGAAGGGGTTTCCTCCGGGCTTTGACAGCGACTCGGGTTTTTTTCAGACCACCAGCGGAGGGCCTTTCTTCCAATCGTGGAGCTGCTATGGGGAATGGTTGATTTGGCTACCGACTTGATTCTTTCGAGCAGCTCGTTTACCGTGCCCAGATCCGATAGAATGGAGGAATCAATGCCGGTCTGGTAGGCCGACCAATAATAAATCCATTATAAATCCATTTCGGTCGACGTGTACTCCTTGGAGGAGAGTTGTTGGTACGAATAAAGATCGGGTAGTGGTTACTTTGAAAATAGTATTATACGGCAGGTGGCGAAGGTTTTCTTTAAGTCGAGTTATTAGTACGAGACACTGGAGAAGTCTGCACATTGTAGACGAAATACGCGTATCTGTCAAGATAAGCAAAGGTAGTTGGAATTAAATGGAAAATACAATTTTTTTTTCTAATTTCTAGTTAGTGGATGATCGTTGGCCGCTGATGAAAGTGGGCATTGGTCTACCTCGGCAGTTGTTCGATTTGTTGCCCCAATCCTGGTGGTGGCCGTTAAATCAACTAGCAGTGGGTGGGTCCCGAGACAGATGCAGCAGCGTGATGAGGTGTTTCCGGAGGTTAGGATCTTCCCGGTCGGCAGGTACGCCGATATGATGAGTGACGACGATAGGGTACGTTAGTTTTAACGGCTACAATGGGCAGTTCAATCGTTGAGGTCCACGCCCTCGAAGGCCAGGGAAGTTGGACTCCAATGGTCGTGGATTGGTACACATTTTAGCGGCTTTTTAGTACCTCAGTTGGCCGGACATCTACTCGGTGGATCTCCTGGATGGCGAGGATCACGGACAAGGAGTTCAAGGTCGGTGAGATTGTTGTAGTAATCGTTCATGTTCCACTATATGGGTAGCGTATGATCCGGATTGGGAAGATGGGGGGATGGAATGTGTGGCAGCAGGGGGAAGAATTTGGGGGAACTAGCTGAGGGAAAAGTTGCTGGTGGGATTGAGAGGGGCGTTTTTAGCCTACTGCCAAAGGGGTAGGTGAGGCTGTTCTGCACCCAATTGGGAATCGTGACGGGCTGGCCATTGGGATTGTGGGGTCACCGAGGCTGGTTCTCCTAGCGTCGTATAGGATGGCAACTGTGCTGATCTCCTTAGTGATGGCGGGTCTGGGTCTGAGGTTCCATTGGATCCAGGGGTCTACGGGGGTGAAGCGCTTGTCCGTCTCTCTTCCAGCTGCATTGGAGGGTTGAGGGAGGACCACTGGATTCGGAGTGTATAGGGCATCCGAACCAGTGGGGTCTCTCCGGCTCCTCTGCTCCGCTGGGTAAGTTAAAGTTGTGGATCCGTCCGGTGAGGGATACAGGAATACCTGCTTTTCCGTCTCAGCAGTTTAAGAATCCTAAAATACTGGTGGTAGAGGAATACCGGGAAACCCATAAGTCCGTCCCTCTTCCAATTGCATTGGAGGGTCGAGGGTTGTCCACCGGTTTCGGTGTGTAGAGAGCGTCCACACCAGCGGGGCCTTTCCTGCTCCGCTGCTCCACTGGGAATTCGTCGTAGAAATTTATCCTGCCTCTGGAGTTTGTCAACGAGTGCCGGGGGGTGTCCCTGGTTCCGGTGGGCCTGTAACGTCCGCAGCAGGGGGGTCCCGACTACCCGAGACCTTATCCATTGCAGCTTGGAACTACTGTGTGTGGAATGGAGTCGCTCTGCATTCTCTTGGAAGCCATTGGTGGAGATGGGCTGATGGATGCAGTAGGATCATGTCCTAATAGCTCCATTTTAATGGGCGAATCGGTTATTCTTTCGGAATGATTGTCATCTGACGAAAAGTCGACACGACGATGTCGTCCGGGTAGGGGTCGCTGGGTAGCGGCAGTTACAGTGCTGGTAGAAGCTAGCTGAGGCCTCTTGAAGCCTGTTGGTTGGTTTAATCAAATAAATTGCGTATAATATTTCCGGAAGTAGAGGATTCATGCTACTACTGTTTCAAAAGTTAACTTCACTGATACAGCTAAAAAACTTCCGGAAAGGACCAGCGAGAAGCACAGATCAAACTCAACTGATACTGCTGTTGGATATGACATGCTTAGGAATAACTTACATCCCAAGAATTAGCTCTGAACTATCTTCCACAAGAAAGTTCTAGTTCTAGTTCCAGAACTTTCAAATTTACATGTGTTATTTGTTTTGAAAAAAATTGAAAAACAGCTTCAATCAACATTTTAAAAACGCAGCAAACCCGACAATGATAGGAAAGATAAGTCTCAAATCGCCTGAGAAGAACGCAAGCAAGACGGGATAAATAAATTTATTAAGACATCAATAATATCATACATTTAATAAAAGAAAGCACGGCATCACCTCTCGTTTCAATTGCTGCCAGTGCAAGCCTGCAGGCCAGGAAGAGCGGTTAAGGGTCAGAAGCGTCAGCCGCGCGGGGATGATGTCGGCTGGTGTCTGGAGCCATAAATCATCGCCTGAATTACAATAAAATATCGACTCTCGGTTCTGGGCGAGCAAATCAGTGGAAGCCAATTTCGCGTGCCAAACGACGACGACGACGACGACGACGACGACGATGGGGTCGAGCGGCACAACAGAGCTCGCAGGACACGCGTGGGTGCTGCTGGATGAACTCCAGCTGGTGGTTTAGCCAGGTTCTAATGAATTGAGATGTAAGGTTTTAGGACTTTTGCTTTGAAGGGCGGTTCAAAATGTTCGACTTTAACTACTTCGTGCTTGTGAGCAGCCAACGACAACTGATAATTTTAATAACACAATTAACATATATAACAACGACGCTGCAACAACACAGCACTACCGGTTATTTGGTGGCAGATCGCCGCAGACCGGACGGCTGATGCTATCGCTCTAATGGGTATTTCGTCTGCTTTCGATGAAGTTCCTCGATGGGTGGGTCCATGGAAAGTTCAAAAATTTTGAGAGCTTTATTTCGCAACTATTGGTCACAGGAAAATTATAAGGAATAAACAAGTTGTCAAAATTTCCAAGAACGGAAGCCCTATTGCATCGCGTTTACACTTCTCCCTCCTTGCTGCAGACCGGCCTTTACCGGTGCAGTTGTTGGACATCCACTTCCCTCCGGGCCATCCTCTGTCTCACGGATATTGTACCCAAGTGGATTACTCCATTCCATTCCGTTCTGGAGCAGTGCAAGACCTATAATGTTGCCAACGACGACGACGACGACGCCCAGCCCGAAGCCAATGATCGATGTGGTTCTCCAATGCAAGTAGCAGGGACTATTAAAATTCTTCTCGCAAGCATAATGGCAGTGGCCAACCGCCACCGTCGGAAGAACCAGTTATGAAATAGCATTTTAAACAGCAATTACGATCATCATAATGCTCTCCGGCTGGCTCTGCTCGATTAGATGGGCTGGTGTGGTACGTACCAGACAAGGGACAAGATTTGCTTGCTAACAACACTTTATGGAGAAATGGATGTAAACAAGCTGAAGGTCTCTATTAAACCCGACCGGCACTAGTTCTAAATAGTTGAAATACCGCTGCCCTCAGCTGAATTCGTTGGAATCCCAAGATCACCATTGCAGCTTCCTGCAATACGCAGCGGTTGCACGGCTGTGGGTCTCATAATAGAGCTGACTGGCCATTCATAAAGTGCAGACGATGCACGGCACGCATTTTGCTCAAGTCGGTGATTAAGGCTGTAGCCAAATACCATATTTCAATTATGATTTAATGCATGCTGAAAAAAGAGGATAAAAATATGCACACACTTTTCTGCACACCTTCGCGTAAGTGGGTTGAGATAAGGCGCAAATCAACACACGGTGGGATCTGGATGTCGATTTCTCTCAACCTTTTCCAGATGAGGTTCCCTGAGAATGAAACTCACTATCCCACTGTGCCATCGTCCAGCGAGAAAGCCTGAACGTGCTGAATGAAGAGAAAATTAGCTTTTGCTGCATCATAATTTTCTGCCGCTTTCCCTTGAACCCCCCTCCTCCCCACCTCCCCCTCACCAACAACCGACGCCGTCATCAATGCGATCAAGACCGGGAGGCTGCTCCAGAGAGTGCAGTCTCCTCCTTCTTCATGAATATAAATACATTGCTCCTGGCTCCTGGGCATGTATCGGGACTGCTCCGGCCAACATGGTTACTTCGATTGGCTTCCGTTCCGTTCCGACTGGCCGTTTGCGGATGGCAGTAGCTAGATTTTTATGATATATCATTATCTTTATTTTTAACATATTCTTGTATTATTATTTATTGGATTTTAACCCTCCTCCTTGGTCGGCCAGAGTCGACCTCGTCGTAATTGTCGTTCCGAATGGATGCAATCGTTTTGCGCTTTAGTTTCAGCTCCCTTCGTGCGGTGGAATACGCTTTATTAGCACTCAAATATTTTCCTCGGACCGAGTTCCGGAGCTCAGCTGAGAAGTCTGTCCGTTCCGGATGAATGATTGCTCTCTTATCTTGGGTGATTTTCTTGCAGTTTCAAGAACTGCCTGACGCTGGAAATTCGAAGCAGTTGTTAATAGTTGTTTTGTAGTGTGAAATTTATACCCGAGTGCGTCCAGATAAATCAAAAAAGATGCTAAAACTAAAATAGATGCTTGCGGAATTGGAAATATACTTATTATTCGCTAATTATTTAAAATAGTTATTAATATTCAGATGTGACTAGGATCTTACTTCACATAAGCATTGTTTAGTCCAATCCATAATCAAGAAGCTCAAGAAGATTGAATTTGGAGTTGTGGCATCAAGCTTACCAAACATGCCTGTCTGGCAAAAACCATCCATACAACATGATTTTATGACTTTAATTTTAAGTTCTTCGCAGTCATTTTCTTAGAATTTTGGCTTATCTCTGTTGAAAAATTCCAATTTTGTTTTGTATCTGGCAAACTCTTCCTAAGTTTTTGAATTTGCTTTTTAAAACCATGCCATATTCTTGACTTTTCCCCTTTCATTATCCAATTAAAGTAAATTTTATTGAATACAATTATAATTCAGGAATTACATTTCAATTTCATTTCAATTTCATTTCAATTTCATTTCAATTTCATTTCAATTTCATTTCAATTTCATTTCAATTTCATTTCAATTTCATTTCAATTTCATTTCAATTTCATTTCAATTTCATTTCAATTTCATTTCAATTTCATTTCAATTTCATTTCAATTTCATTTCAATTTCATTTCAATTTTCATTTCAATTTCATTTCAATTTCATTTCAATTTCATTTCAATTTCATTTCAATTTCATTTCAATTTCATTTCAATTTCATTTCAATTTCATTTCAATTTCATTTCAATTTCATTTCAATTTCATTTCAATTTCATTTCAATTTCATTTCAATTATTTCATTATTTCAATTTCATTTCAATTTCATTTCAATTTCATTTCAATTTCATTTCAATTTCATTTCAATTTCATTTCAATTTCATTTCAATTTCATTTCAATTTTCATTTTCAATTTCATTTCAATTTCATTTCAATTTTCAATTTCATTTCAATTTCATTTCATTTATTTCATTTTCAATTTCATTTCAATTTCATTTCAATTTCATTTCAATTTCATTTCACTTCATTTCTAATTTCATTTCAATTTCATTTCAATTTCATTTCAATTTCATTTCAATTTCTATTTCAATTTCATTTCAATTTCATTTCAATTTCATTTCAATTTTCATTTCAATTTCATTTCAATTTCATTTCAATTTCATTTCAATTTCATTTCAATTTCATTTCAATTTCATTTCAATTTCATTTCAATTTCATTTTCAATTTCATTTCAATTTCATTTCAATTTCATTTCACTTATTTCACTTATTTCAATTTCATTTTCAATTTCATTTCAATTTCATTTCATTTCATTTCACTTCATTTCAATTTCATTTCAATTTCATTTCAATTTCATTTCAATTTCATTTCAATTTCATTTCAATTTCATTTCAATTTCATTTCAATTTCATTTCAATTTCATTTCAATTTCATTTCAATTTCATTTCAATTTCATTTCAATTTCATTTCAATTTCATTTCAATTTCATTTCAATTTCATTTCAATTTCATTTCAATTTCATTTCAATTTCATTTCAATTTCATTTCAATTTCATTTCAATTTCATTTCAATTTCATTTCAATTTCATTTCAATTATTCATCATTTCAATTTCATTTCAATTTCATTTCAATTTCATTTCAATTTCATTTCACTTCATTTCAATTTCATTTCAATTTCATTTCAATTTCATTTCAATTTCATTTTCAATTTCATTTCAATTTCATTTCAATTTCATTTCAATTTCATTTCAATTTCATTTCAATTTCATTTCAATTTCATTTCAATTTCATTTCAATTTCATTTCAATTTCATTTCAATTTCATTTCAATTTCATTTCAATTTCATTTCAATTTCATTTCAATTTCATTTCAATTTCATTTCAATTTCATTTCAATTTCATTTCAATTTCATTTCAATTTCATTTCAATTTCATTTCAATTTCATTTCAATTTCATTTCATTTCATTTCAATTTCATTTCAATTTCATTTCAATTTCATTTCAATTTCATTTCAATTTCATTTCAATTTCATTTCAATTTCATTTCAATTTCATTTCAATTTCATTTCAATTTTCATTTCAATTTCATTTCAATTTCATTTCAATTTCATTTCAATTTCACTAATTTCATTTCAATTTCATTTCAATTTCATTTCAATTTCATTTCAATTTCATTTCAATTTCATTTCAATTTCATTTCAATTTCATTTCACTTCATTTCAATTCTCATTTCAATCTCATTTCAATTTCATTTCAATTTCATTTCAATTTCATTTCCAGCAGCAGTGGATCAGATTTTATTCATTAAATAAGGACAGTATTGGAAAAAAGTTTTAACATAGGTAACACTATATCAATCAATCGATTTAAATCA
>JASCZW010011641.1:0-31309 GCA_034211315.2 Aedes japonicus
GCCGGAGCAGGATTTTCAGAAAATTGAGAGATGGAAAGTGCTCTCAAAAATGCGGAGCAAAACAGATAATTGTTATCCATTTTTTCTCCTGAATTATATGAACTATATTATTTGATCACATCACTTATCAAAGTGAATCCTGACTCACTGAGCCCTACCCTACTAACATAGAAAACCGCCTTACTGTAACTTTCGTGGGGACGCAGAGGTAAACACGGTCCCTTAACAGCAAAGGTCACACTAACTTGCCTTCCCTATTCCCACCTGGTTGCACGGACGTGGCCGGCGCCGTTATTGATTATCATAGAAATTTATTCACTGAAACGTGTACAGTGAAAATGGAGGGTTACTCCCAGCAATTTCACTGATTCAGATCAATCACGGAGTAGCAACCATTGATACGTGCAGTCAGTCAAGCTAAGCTAAGCTAAGCTAATAGGTATTTAGGTAATTGAAAAGAATTAAAAATATCATTATTGTATTTATATCTAGAAGAATTTTAGCATAGCTCAACTAGAACATATGTAACTGTGTCTTATAATTACGGAAACCGGGACCATCATGGCTTTCCAGACCATCGAGAGAATGAAAATCGATTTAGATGGAGATGCACTGATACATCTGTAAATAGTATGTACGTTTGTTAAAAGTACAGTTTATGTCAAACTTGCATTATACTTGTGACGGTTGGCGGCTTAGAAACGGCGTTTGCTGATTTTTTTTGTCATTTTTAGCTTGTAAAAACTTGTGTCACTCCCCGTGCTATAAGCCTGGAGTGACCCAAGCAATAAAAAGTTCGTTTAAAAGGGATTTTATTGGCTTAATCAGCTCATCACAAGATCATGAATAGAATTCTGTTCAGCTCACTTTTTAAGTAATTAACCGAACTTGTAGGATTACTCTTAATAGCAATGTGTATTTTCAATAGCATGGCTTCAAAGTTCACAAAAAGTTCATTGATACCGCTGTTATGAATGCTATTCAGCTGTAAAAATAACTTGGCCAAAATAAAAGGAAAATTTATTTATTTGTGATTTTTTTATCTATTTTTTCTAATAGGCCATCCCACTGTGATGCAGAAGAATGATTTTTGTTTATTTTAAACTGCACAATTTAAGTACTTACTGCTAGTCTCGATCTCGACCACGGCTCCATATGGACTTTGTGGAAAACTAAGGTTTTTAACTCCATGTAATGATTCCACAAATCAAGTTGTTCAGATTGTAAAAGAAAGAACTGTTTCTGAACTTCAAATTCATAAAAAAAAAAGTTCATATCAAGAATGACTTGAACTTGATTGTTCACGTAAAACCCATGCGGAACTTTTGAGAACTTGATTTGACATTTGTTGTTTGTTTTGTTTTCACATCAGTTTTCTTCTAATTCTCAATAAGCTGTGACATAAAAACTGGTGACTCTCAATCAACTGCTTTCAACATATTTTTTCAGGAATACATTACGGTAAGAAGTTTCACAATAAAAAAATAATGGTTTCTTAATATACAAAAACCTTCGTAGCTTACAAAAATGCCATTCGTCGTCGTAGAAACGACTAACGCCCGAGGCAGCAAGGAATTATCGGTTGTTCCGGATAAATAGCTGCGAGTTTCAAGGAACGGAAGTGTTGAGCTTTGGCCAAATGCAAAGTTTGTTACGGAACCGAAATCCGATTCCATCTTTCAATGAAGTAAAATGCTTGGGGGATGAATTATCCGATGAATCTTCTTCCGACGTTGGACAACTCAAGTGCATTTGATCCAGTACATCACCATATCTATCTTTTTCAAATGATTCAATGAAGTCGTCATCACCTGCTGAAAATTCTTCCATATCATCATCGTCGTCTGCAAGACTATTATTCTGGCACATATGTTGTATCTTGAATATCTCGGACTACTTGGGTCGGAATATCTACCGATCGAGAAGGTTGTTGTATTTCTGTAAATCACCAAAAATGTGATCGCTTGATAAAATAATATGCTATTATTATTACCTGGCCGAGTAACTACTTGATTTTCCTTTTCCCACTTGGCTAATATTTTTTTACGGAGATAATAAAATAAGCCATTCTTCTTAATTGCTTTTGAGTAATGCATTTGTTTTCTCGCAATGAGCGTAGCTGGAAAAAAATGGTTCTTCAGTTGAATTAAGAAATTCTCGTTAGATTGACATTTCAAGTAAGACAGTTTTGCTAAGTCTAGGGGATTACTGTAGGTGTACTTTAGTGTTCAAATAAAGTTTCATTTGTACTAAAAGTGAACTCTCATGCTGATTAAAAAACAAGATAATACTTAAAATGAACTTCATATTAGATGTTCCAAGTTCCAATGGATTATATCTTCAAGTAAACTTTGTTGCTTTGTAGGGAAAAAGAAATATACTTAATTTGAACTTTGAACATTCCCACAAACTTTTTCCGTACTTTTTGAAGAATAAGGTTAAGTTGAATTTTTTTTGACATGTTAATCAGCAAAAAAGTTTAGCGTAGTTAAATTTGAGCTTTATGTGAACTTCTCCACGAAAACATAGTGGGATGTTTTGCAGAATCCCTTCTTTTGCTGGCAAGAACAAGATGTCTGTAAATTATCACAGTTGTGATTTCTAATTCATTCAAAATGAACCCGAATGAGTTGCGCGCAGGTGTAATTGAACTTAGCGTACCGTTCGGACTCCACAAATGCGCGAGATTATCTGGCGACGAATCAAGCGAAATTCTTCTATTTCCATCCGAAAGTGTGCGAAATCACGAAACACTCTGTAGAAAATGTTTGCGTTTACCAATCTTTTTTTCTCAGTGTAGCAGGTGAACCACCGAATAAACTAGTTAAGAGTGCGCATTTTCACCCGTATTCTTTTACACCCTGCCAGTGAACCGAATAAAAGTGTATTGTTAAAAGTAGATATTTCGTGCGTTGGTGGTTGAGTTGCCGAATCGTGTGTGACTCGGACGAACAAGAGTGACTGACCGCCATCAGATCCTGCCGTTAGTATCCATCGGGCGAGACAAATCATTCATCCCAGTTTTCTGCTCCGGGTGCGCACAGTTGGTGCGAAGGCGAGCAAAACGAAGCGTGCAGATCGAAAATCCACCGTCCTGGAAGCAAGCGATCGAAAATCACTCAAAGCGTTGAATAATTATAAATGTAGGGGAGAACATAATAAGATGCACTGGTGGGGTAGAATGACCAATTTAATGAATTTGTTCAAATTTTAAAAAATAAAGCTTTAATGGAATTATTATTATTACTATTTATTAACGACACTTTACCATGTATGTGGCATTCGTGTCGGTTAATGGAATGATATACGATCAATCGCTACATAACAGCACAACTCATAAGGTTGTGGTAAAATAAGGCACTAAATACCCCAAAATATGATCAAAATTGTAGACATTGTCATTACTGTGCCTCACATTTAAATAATAGTTTTATTAAAATAAGCTTTCACCATGCGTTAATATCCATGGTTTAAAATGATTTCACAGGGCATATAGTCACAGTCACTGGCCCTAACATATGCTTCACGAGGCGAAGCAATAAGAAAGAAGAAGAAGAAATGATTTCACTTCACATCCATTGCACAAAACAAAACTTCAAGATAGTATCAAAATTCCACTAGAATTTCACGTTTTTTCAGAATACTCTTCAGAAAACTATTCAAAACTAAAACTGGGGTTGAACGCACCGTGGCGTTATATACATCTACACGCTTAGAAAAAGTACCCAGTGGAGCCGTTAAGTGTGGGAAGCCAACGTTGGGTTTAATCATATTAACCTACCTTTAGGTATAAATAATTAACTTCTGGTAAAATTATACACAACCTCCTCACTTTACAACTCTAATGAGTAACTTTGTTATAGCCGTGTTTTTACATTTTACCATGGGTGCATGCTATACCAATATTTTGGTGCATAATTTTCCAGTGTTGTGGTGCATCTTACCTCAATGTTGGGGTGCATATTGAGCAATAAAACAGACGTTTTACCCCGCTATCTTTATTATATACCTATATCTTAGGATCAAACACAAAAAAGTTTTAAAAATCGTGAAATGTCATCGTTTGAATTTAAATCACATTTGATCTACAACGAAAACATCGTAATGCTCCCTACACAATAACTTCTTCCTAAATGTCAGCTACCATTCCCTACTAATTCACGATGCGTTTTGCGCCTTTCTCCCCTACATCCAAACTTGGCTGGGAGAATGCATTCTTTCATTGCGAAAGGTGTGCCAAGAGAACTCGGTAAATTTATTCTGAGTTTCGGGACACTGTGGCATTGAAGGCATTGGAAGAGCAGACGAGCTTGCTAAACAAGGTTCAAATGCTCAGTTTATTGGTCCAGAACCATTCGGCGGTTTATCATACTGTGCCATAAAAATGGAATTGAAATCTTGCGAAGAGCAAAGGGTGATGACCAGCTGGTTGGTCACCACAGAGTGTGTTCAACCGAAAAGGTTTATAATTCCAAATGTTACAATTAGTTAAAAGCTTCTGGAACTCAATAAGAGAGTTCTTTGTACCTATACTGGCCTAGTAACTGGACTTTGCCCGAGTAGATATCATTTGAAAATTATTGGCCAGGTTGAGAATGATATCTGTCCTTTCTGAAACATGGAACGTGAAACCTCGGAACATCTGCTTTGCAGTTGTGATGTTTTGTACAAAAGCAGACTTCAATTTCTGTACAGTGGCTATATGCATCCTAATGAAATTTGGACTGCAAATCCTGGAAAGGTGGTGGGTTTTACAAACTCAATTTTGCCTGACTGGGAGACGCGTCTTAGGCTGGTCACTTGACAAATTGTGATCTAGCTTTAAGATGCAAATTAGAATAGTAAACAGGGATATACCACAAAAGTTCGACTCAGTAGACGCAGTGGTTCTGCGCTAAAAAAAAACTTAAAAAAAATTCGAACCACTCGGAATATACGAAGGATTCATCTTTCCGAAAACCGTCAAACGAGTGAGAACAAATGCGGCGGAATCCTGGTAAGATGGCTGTATTAACTGAGAGTTTCGCAGTCAACAATCAGGAGTATGTAGAAAGCCTACAACGTATACGTGTAAACAACGGGTGCATGGCTCGACTGAAAAGCAGAAGATTGCAAGAGTCAAAAGTTGTCGGAAGCCGCACAAGCGGCACGGTGATTGTGGAATTCGGTTTTAGGACAAAACAAAAGTTCCTGCTACATGTAAACCTCAACCAGCTAAATGATCGGATGTATGCAGCACATCTTTCTGAAATTCCCCGTGATAAACTAGCCGGTCAAAGTCAAAGTTTCATGGATGATGGTTTGGGGATGTTTCTCCAAAGTTTTTTTTATTTATTTTTCCATTAGAGTGACCATGTATGCGTTAGGGTGGTTCCAAAAAATTACTTTTGAAAAGAATAGATAATTCCAAAAACTCTTAACTTATTTTTTCTTATGAACTTGTAAATGAAAAGTATTTTTTCAACACACAACTTTTTTTTATTTATTAAAATCGCATATTAAACGGGGACAACCGTCCTTCCACCTCGTTTTTGTAGGTTTAGGTGAATCGTTCTGAGTGACGTAGCAAAGAAGGTTAATAAAAATCCAATTTTACTGACTTCTTTGAGAAAAACAAAGATATTTCCACCTTGTGTTCTGGCTTACGAGCCTTAGTTTAAGCGCCATTGTTCGCTGTCTGAAATGAGTAAAAAGTAAAAAAAACAGGGATGGGTATTTTGTCCAGGACAAATCCTAAGGTTAATTCTCTGAAATGATAAAAGTTTTAAATTGACCCCGCCCTGTGCCATATGGTATAAAATCAATTTTCTGTGTGATTCATTTTATTTTATCACATTTTAGGTATCTTTTGGACGGATAGTTTGCAATCCGAGCTTCATCTTATTTGATATAGTTTGTAAACCTTCTGATGGAATTTCGCTTTGTTTGTTAATATCTGTGAATCTTACTTCAATGCCAATGTAATTTCAAATAGTAATATCTTCAAAATCCCTGTTAGAATATTTTTTCAAAATACCACAGAAATGGAGACAGCTGATAAAATTGTTAACTTTGTTAATGGTATAATTTGAAAACAAATCAAACTAAAATTCATGACGTAAATTTCAATATGGTTATAAACAGATGAATTTGAAATTAATGATAACCAACGTTCGTTTCCCAATTGACACTCGGTATATGGAATAAACTAAAAATTCACGACTGTCCCAAGAAAATTTCCGGCAAAGTTGAAGCCCGAAATCGCAGCCCCAACACAAATGCTGAAATGAAGATTGAGCCTTCAATGTCCGTCATCATGTTGGTCCTTGCTTTAAAGATAAATGGTTCTGAAATGCAAAGTCAATCCCACACCCCGCTGCAACCATCAATCAAACCAAAATGAAAAATATACAATTTTTCAGGAACACGATCCGCCGTTACACCCCACACACCGATACTGTCAAATTGGCAACCTTGCCATGGTTCAGCCAGCAATCCTTTGTGATCTCATGACTCGTAAAGGCACGAGACCGTAACTTGTGAGGACCGGAACTCGCACCCTCCTTACAGGCCGTCAACTCACCATTTGAAGCCCTCCAAAAATATAATATTTTTACATGAAAACTATTCTCAACAACAAAAATTAGAGCGGGACACAAAAGGATGGTATGAAAAGAGCTCACCCGTATTTCCAGTACATTCCGTAGCTGTGGTTATAACATCGAGCAACCAGAGCAGGTCTGTGTAACCTCCAGATTAGATTCTGAACACGGCTTCCTCCTGCCGCAAGGCTGTTTGTCCAGAATTTCGTCTTCAGCGTGAATACTTTGTTTTCACACCAGACAAGCCTCATAGTGGTGTCCGAATCATTATCAAACTAAAAAGTTTTACACTACTCTATACTCTTGTAAAATCTCATATAACATTGAAAATAATATAGGACGAAATGACTAGATCTACATTTTTTAACCACTCTTTTTTGAAGTTAGTCACTCTCATAATGCAATGAATAAATAGGAACCAAACAACCAAAAAGCACCCATGCTGACAGTATTTTGTATCAGTGTCAGTATCAGTGACTATATTTCCATGACTAAAAACCAATAAATGTATACATTGTATAGTATCGCTTATGTTCTAAGGAATCTTGAAAACTTTGACGAAGATTATGATTAATGTAGTGTTAAAAGCATCATAGAGATTAAGTGGTTTTTCAATTAATTTTATGCTAAAAGTCATGGTACTAAAAAATTTGAAATGATCATTTTATGGTATGTGTTTTGTACAATATCCGTCTTGACCAAACCTAGCTGCAAGTCATTTAACACGCAATATAAAAAGTGCATTAAGTCATCTGCACCAGCGAAGGAAAGTCTCACGGTACTAACACGAGAGTTATCGGCATATCAATTGACAACCGTTAACCAGAAACGGTTATCACGTGTGATGGAAGAAATCATGCAACGGACACTCGCATTTGTGACGGTAGTTGCCTACAATCAAAACGGGAGCCTCACTATCAAGAATCAAAAGCATATGACAAAAAGTAGAACGACAGAAAAAAAACAATAGCAAACCTTCGCATGCCAAATCTATCTCAGTTATCACGACTGTGTGACCCAAAAACAAAGTAAACGACATCAGGGGTATACTGCGACGCTCAAGAACACTCGTATAGACGAACGAAGCAACAAATTGCAGCCAAATAACATAATAATAACTAACCAAAAAGCGGATTTTAAACTCGTAAACATCATAGTGACCTGGCTGTCGATGGAACAGTGCCGACCATAACCTCCCAAGCAACATAATCCGGCATAATTGATTACCGCGACTTTATTGTGACTAAATTGAGTGACATTGAAGACACATGAACCGATTTGCAACAAGTGTGCAGCTAGGGCATCATCATTTACTTTTTACGACTATTACCAACTGCAGCGACGATTGTGGATTGAGAATCGTAAGGCATACTGATAAATTGAATTTAGTTATTTTTACCATTAGTCATTTAACGTTATTGATTTTCTCTTATTGCAACTTTGATGTTGGTTTTATGAATATCTGTGTGATTGTTTTATCATGAGATTAACGTGTTGAATGTTTTATGCAACTCTATAAGCTCGGAAAACAAAGCATTTTACTGTAATTTCATAAGGCGCCACTGTTGTGTACTATACAGTCCTTTGGTTTCTCCTGAAACCTTAAAAGCTTCCTTCACGCAAAGTATAAGCTTATTTCGAAGGCTAAAAGAACCTCGAGCTTTCATTAGATCTTCCATCCAGCATCCTCTTAATAATAACGAAATTAAGGACTTCTTCAACTATCCCTGGATCTCCGTGACCAAACAAAGACACCCTTGAAAACTTCTTTTGGTCCTCCAGATATTCTAGATAATTCTCCTTGTGCTTTTTCTTTCAGAACATCTTATGGTATATATGTAACATAACACCTCCAGGCGTAAAACCCAGGTCCTGGCTACATCACCAGTGAATCAATCCTCCATACGAATTAAGCACAGCTGAAACAACTGAAATCAGAGAGAAAGAGCGCGAGAGCGACTACACGTTACTAAAAAGGATCTTTATGTTGCACGGCTGGAATCCTCCGATGGTACACCGTATCACCATAAATGTTACACACGGCGTTGGGGAGTAGGTGTATGAATGGGTGAATAGCTACTACGATAACAGCGGGAAACACGGCAGGCGGTGAACGATGAACAAAAATCCGTCCTATTCCATTAGTGGCGGCTTGTACTCAGCCTGCTACGACAACTGTTTCGCTCCATTCTTTCCCTGCTGCCTCCAACCCAACGACCGGTGGAAAATGCTCAGCAGGCGAGGCAAACCATGACGCGATTGACCGGTTGTGGGTGGAGTCGAGCGCTGATGGTGAGTAATGATGGAATTGGCGCTGATGATGATCACGGTATGTTGTATGAAAAGCAATGAAATGTGTCAACCGTAATGCACCGAATACCAGGTGGGGTTGGAATTTCGGCATTTTATTCTGTAATTTTACTTCATAACGTGAATTTCTTACCAAATGTTCATGGATGACACAACCGAAACATCATATTTTTAGCACTGTAACGTTTTTACTTATACACTGTTTCATCTTTATAAAATTATGTTTCATGAAATAATATGTTAATCACTAAGGCGCCTTTCAGTAATCACGTAACTTTTCAATTGCGGGAAGGGGATCAGCATTGCAGTTGATATTGAAAATAAGTAAATTTTTTTCATTAAAAATCATTACGAAGGAGGTGGAAGAAGAGGTCAAAACTGTTATATTTAGCGATAGCAATATTTTCCGCTCAAATAACAAATCCGTTTATCTTGATTATTTTTTTATTTAATGCAATTTCTCTGATAAGTTAGGTTAAATTTGACTAATTATTCATAAGCTCTCCGTCAATTGTACTCACTGAACTTAATCTAATGACTATCTATACCATTCTTTTAAGGTGTGGCCCATTTGGTATGGAAACAAACATTTTTTATTCTTACAGCGACCCTAGTGATCGGATTTGTAAACTATGACATCTCATTTGTTCCCTATAACAATAACAACATCAGAAGTTTTTTTTCGCGGTGCAGTTCGAACGTGTTTCAAAGAAATACAAGTGTGTGGCGTGTTCTGAAAAAGTACAGAGCCTCAAAGCAAGCGTCAGGTGGGTACTGTCTACCGTCAACTACGGAACAAAGTCTTCAAGAGCACTAAGGCAAACTCCAACATCTCAGACCGTAATGTGGCCAAAAAGTTTCACGCCGCACGCAATACCGTTCAACGGATTCGTCTCCGGGAAGGCTTCAA
Organism: Aedes japonicus; assembly: GCA_034211315.2. Lineage (NCBI taxonomy): Eukaryota > Metazoa > Arthropoda > Insecta > Diptera > Culicidae > Aedes > Aedes japonicus. The sequence continues at coordinate 9,802 of JASCZW010011641.1, forward strand.
GTCATACGAAATAGGGTTAAAAAGCAGAACAATGTGACCAGAATCCGTGCCAGAAAACTGTATGATCAGGTGTTGACATAACTCAATGGCTGTCTCCTCATGGATGATGAAACCTTTGTAAATGCCGATGTCAACCAGCTACCGGGACAAAAAAAGGTATTTACAATAGGCAAGAGGCAGTCCCATGCTTACTATCCAAATCGTTTTACTTGGGTGCCCTGATGGTCCTTCCCTTTCCCCGTTATATGTTATTTATTATAAGTATGTCATTTGATTGCTTAGCTAGTGTTAGAAAATTTGGCAGAAAGTAAAATTGGTTACGGCTATAAACCGTTGTTTACTTATTAATTGGTCACATGCTACGCGCAAGTGAGATTTTCATGGTGATATTCTCACAACGGCCGTTCAGAATGATTTGACGGATGCATATAAGAGATCATTCCCGATAAATTTCTACTCATTTACTCAATTCTATCACGTTTAATTATCGTAGACAAGAAACTTTCCAACGCACAACACTTTGGAATACCAGGGCAATGATCCCCCATCGCATCTTCAAGTGATCATTACAGGCCGTCCATTTGGTTCATGCACTTTTGAACGTTAATGTGGCAGCCTATTCACACATGAAATCTGCTGCGACCAACTCGGCAGAACTTGATCATCCTCTCTTCTGAACCGAAGGGAAGGCATTTATTTCATTCTACTTCAATACCATAACCTGTACAACATCTGGCTGCAGCATCCTCTGTACGGAGGCCCACTTTTTCTTCATGTCTTCCTCAGATTTGACCTCCTTGGGATGCTCCTGTAGTGCCTACTTCATGATTGTTTAATAACTGTTGTGTGATATTAATACCCGCCCGTCACAACAGTTTTGGGTACAACAGTTTTTCAGAATACAGTTTTTCAGAATCAGCTCCACCGGAGGTTCCGTGCCAATTGCTGCTGGTACAGTTGCGGTAGGTTCCGCAGTGCTTCTACCACCGCGCTTAGCGAGCGATGCTTTCGACAAGCGGAAGCCAAATGGATGCGGAAGGTGGAAAAGCTCGAAACGGCTTTTCACATCTACAGAGTGGCCAACGAGCAGATGAAAACCTACGACGTTGCGTGAGTGCGATATGGACTTGGTTACCTACTGCAGCACGAGCGTTGAGGTGCTTGGTATTATCGACCCGAGTGTTGAATTTGCCGAAAAGACAGTATAATTACCCTTGTACGTGGTGAATACCGGGAAGCATCCGTTACTGGGCCGTGAGTGGTTGAAGAACATGTCGGTAGACTGGATTTGTGTGTTTCGAAGCACAGATACGGTGAATACGCTTGCTGCTAGGATGAGTTGGAGAAGCTAAAGACTGTATTCGATGAAATTTGGACACACGCAATTGTTCGTAACTTTTTAGCGTGTGGGTAAACATTATTGAAATTTTAACTGAATGTATTTCATTGTGTTGGAAAAATGGTAGTGGCAAAAAACGTGGCACATCAAATTCGGAGAAGGCCAGGATGGTATTGAACCAATTTAAGCGTTATCCCAACATTTCGATCAGGGATGTTGTGAAAAAGGCGAAAGTTACAGTTTGTTTTGTGCAGAAAACAATGAAACGTTCTGGATTACATGCGTACAAGATCTAGAAGGCACCGAACCGGAGCGATAAACAGAACTCGGTGGCCAAAACTCGTGCAAGAAAACTGTACAGCGAGTGGCTCACAAAACCGCCCACAAAGCCGACACCAAACAAATTCCAGGACAGGAACACTACGTCGCCAACTTTAAGTTGGCCGTTCCGGAGAGTGTACAGAAGAAGAAACTGTCGAAATTCGCCAAAAAATTCCTTGTCTGGCAAGCGATCTGCGGATGTGGCAAAATGAGTCAGCCCTTCATCACCTCTGGGACCGTCAACGGACAAATCTACAAGGACGAATGCCTCCCAAAACGACTTCTGCCCTTCTTGAGATCTCACGATGGCCCGACACTGTTTTGGTCGGATTTGGCATCTTGCCACTATGCCCGGTCCGTCTTAGACTGGTACAAAGATAATAATGTAGTTTTCGTACCAAAAGACGTCAACCCTCCAAACACTCCGGAACTTCGCCCAATTGAAAAATTTTGGGCAATTATGAAGGCAAAGCTTGTTAAAACTCCAAAACTGATAGAAAATGAACTTGAACTAAAGAAAGTGTGGTTAAAAGTAAGTAAGCAAGTCCTATCATTGCCCAAAATTTGATGAAAGGGGTCAAGGCAAAGGTGCGGGCATTTGGGATGGGAGAAGAGGTTCAATAAACCAATGATGTCAAAACTTAACCATTTAGTAGCACTTTATTTCCAGAAAGTTTGAAAAGAATCGGACTCAAGGAAAATTTTTTGTGACCTATTTTGTGTGTCCAAATTTAATCGAATACAGTCTTTAGTTGCAGAGTTGACGAAGATTAATTCCAGTTACTGGGCACAACCGATTGTGCCTGTTAAGAAGTCGCAGAACCAGGTGAGGATTTGCGGAGACAACAAGTAGACCGTGAATCCGAACCTCGGTGGACAAGCATCCACTTCCTAGTTTGGACGAGCTGTTTGCTTAACTTGCTGGAGGAAATAAGTTCAGCAAGATTGATCTTGTCCAAGCGTACCTGCAACTGGACGTCGCTTCGAAGAATCGTGAAATCCTTAAACCTTGGTTTATATCGTCCGAATTGGCTTATGTAGCATCGGTTACAGAGATATGGCAGTGACATATTGAAGCCATACTACAAAACATAGAAGGAGTGATTGTTTTCTTGGACTTGCGGAGTTCCCTTGCGTCAACTGGAGTAAGTACCTCGGCGACTGAACGAATGTGGAATACGGTTGAACAAGGACAAGTGCGAGTTCTTCTTGGACAAGATTGAGTACTGTGGATATTCAACCAAAAAGGTCCGGAAGAAGGTGCAGGCAATCCAGGGAATGCCAAGACCGAAGAACAAGGTTCAGTCATTCGTCGGACTCGTGGTTCTTTGTTCAGTCATTGGATACTACGGGTGGTTCTTTGAGAATTTGAGCACGGTTTTTATCCTTTGAACAACCTAATCAAAAACGAAGTACATTTAATTGGTACATTTAAATTTAAATGGTGGAGCATGCAATGAAAAAACAGGTCCAATCCGACAACTGCCTTGTCCACTACTCACCTGAATTGCCCCTGCTTCTTTTTACGAGCGCTTCACCCTACGGCCACGTGTATCATGATGGATCGGAGCGTCCGAAACTTTCAACCATGTGCAGCAGAACTACATGCAGGTGAACAAAGAGGCGTACGCCATCATATTTGGCATGAAGAAATTCATCCAAAATATAAACGGCCGGAAGTTCACCATGCTTACTAACGATCAAGCTATCTCGAAGATCTTTGGGGTTACACTACAACACTACGCTACCTACTTGCAAAGTATCGATTACGAAATCCGATGCCGTAAGTCTGCTGATCACGCCAATACGGATGCCATGTCGAGAATTCCGTTGAATGCAACCGATCCCATGCAGTGGAGTTGAGTCAAATCGACACATTACCCTGCTAAATGCTGCTGAGTTAGGTCAAGTTACTGCTGTGAATCAAGCGGAACAAAAGTTGGTACAAGGAATCAAGCATGGACAATTGGTGGAAGCGAAAGGTCGGTTCGGAGTAGACCAGCACGAGTTCTCCTTGCCTAAAAGGATGATTGCTTCGTGGAATTCGTGTGTACGTGTCTGCCAATCTCCGAAAGCGTGTTCTGAAGGAAGTACATTCTACTCATTTCGGTACAACTCGTACAAAGTCGCTGGTAAGGTGATACTGATGGTGACCTAGTTTGGATCGGGACATAGAGGAAATGGTGACGAACTGCGCTGACTCGATACGCACTGAGCCTGCAAAGATGAACCTTCATTGCTGGGAAACTCCTAGTGCGCCGTTCCAAAGGGTCCATGTTGATTTCGCAGGCCCATTCATGGATACCTATTTTTTCATCTACGTGGATGAATTCCAAGTGGCCGGAGGTGTGGATATGCAGATTGATCACGGCTGAATGTATCGTAAATATGTGTCACGAGATCTTCAGAAGTTTGGCATTCCGTCAGTCCTGGTGAGCGACCATGGAGTCCAATTAACATCGGACGTTTCCAGCGGTTCTTGAAGATGAACGGCGTTGTTCACTAGATGGGTGCGTTGTTCACTAGAACGAATTGCCAAGTTGAGCGATACGTTCAAACAATCAAGCAGAAGTTGAAGGCGTTGAAGTGCTACAAATCTCTGCTGAACGTGGAATTAGGCAACATTCTACTTATCTACCGCAAAATGATTCATCCATCAACGGGGACGTCACGATCAATGCTCGTGTTTGGTTGACAGATTCAATCGAGATTCGACCAGCAGTTGCCGAAGAATGATCCTTCAAGCAAGGTAAATATTACTGTTCATCAGTTCTTTCCTTACGAAAAATAAGTGGAAATTTGGAAGGATCGTCGAAAAGCTTGGAAAGCTGAGGTATGCTGATCGTCTCGACGATGGACGAATCTGGGAGCGCCACATTCACCATGTAGTTGGTGTGGGCGGTGATCTACGGGGAGATTCACTGAACACTCTTGGAGAGGAGAAGTTCATTGAACGCTGTGAATCAACCACGTCTATTGCTGTTACTGTAACGAGTCCGGCTAAGGAAACTGCTTGTGTGGATCCGGTGGACGATGTTGACATCTGCTCCTTATCTACCGGAGTGCTCTTTAACTACCGATGCAAACCGAGTTGGTGTGTCGCGGTCAGTACCACCTCTACGACGATCTAGTCGGGTAACCAAAACTCCCAAGAGATCAAATCTGTAGCTTTCCTTAAATAATTTACGGTAGCATTCTTTCAACGAGGGGGAGAAGTGTTAAATCGTTATATTAACCTTGCCTACCCTAGTAGCAAAGTTGTTGCCATTCGGTTGATATAGCATAAATATGACTTGCTAAATCATAATCAAGTTACTACAATTAATTATGACCCTAGTGTGCTCCTTGAGTATAGAAACCATACCTGATCCATCACAACATTACACACCATCCTTGTTTTGTTAAAACCCTTGCATCCCTTTGTTCAGGGCTGGTAGTGGATTTATGGATGAATAATAGTGACTTTAGTGACTAAAATAATAAAAATAGTGACCAAATAGTGACCAAATAGTGACTAAAAAGTGATTTCCAAATTTTAGTGTTTCTTTTTAATCTTTAATCAATATTTGATGTATAAGTACAGTAAGTTGGAGTACACGGTTGGCACGCCTTTCAGCATGACCTGTCCAAGAATTACTTCTCAACTCCTTTTTTGAGCCCTTGCCATGAGAAGCTGTTTTCACTACCTTATTCACCTGAGGGTATTTAGGCTCACCTACAGCCGTTTTCTTAGTGAACAACTGGTTTCAATACTCCTCAAATCTATACTCTGTACTAAAAGTCAGCAGCTGGAATTTTAACAAGTTCCATTCGTCAGTAAGAAGATCATAGTAGACCTGAATCTGAAGTAACTTGGCGATTTTCACAACATACTTGGAGCTTTCACTGGATGCAACGGCTGGTGGGTTGAGGCATTGGCAAAATTTGATAAACGAGTTCTGCATACTAAACTTTTGACGTAGGACAACTATACTAAAGACTGTATTCGATGAAATTTGGACACACAAAATAGGTCACTAAAAAATTTCCTTGAGCCCGATTCATTTCAAACTTTCTGGAAATAAAGTGCTACTAAATGGTTAAGTTTTGAAATCATTGGTTTATTGAAACTCTTCTCCCAACCCAAATGCCCACACCTTTGCCTTGACCCCTTTCATCAAATTTTGGGCAATGATAGGACCGACTTGCTTACTTACTTTTAACGACACTTCCTTTGGTTCAAGTTCATTTTCTATCAGTTTTGGAGTTTTAACGAGCTTTGCCTTCATGATTGCCCAAAATTTATCGATTGGGCGAAGTTCCGGAGTGTTTGGAGGGTTGACGTCTTTTGGTACAAAAACTACATTATTATCTTTGTACCAGTCTATGACGGGCCGGGCATAGTGGCAAGATGCCAAATCCGGAAAAAACAGTGTCGGGCCATCGTGAGATTTCAAGAAGGGCAGAAGTTGTTTTTGGAGACATTCGTCCTTGTAGATTTGTCCGTTGACGTTCCCAGAGGTGATGAAGGGCTGACTCATTTTGCCACATCCGCAGATCGCTTGCCAGACAAGGAATTTTTTGGCGAATTTCGACAGTTTCTTCTTCTGTACACTCTCCGGAACGGCCAACTTAGAGGTGGCGACGTAGTGTTCCTGTCCTGGAATTTGTTTGGTGTCGGCTTTGTGGGCGGTTTTGTGAGCCACTCGCTGTACAGTTTTCTTGCACGAGTTTTGGCCACCGAGTTCTGTTTATCGCTCCGGTTCGGTGCCTTCTTGATCTTGTACACATGTAATCCAGAACGTTTCATTGTTTTCTGCACAAAACAAACTGAAACTTTCGCCTTTTTCGCAACATCCCTGATCGAAATGTTGGGATAACGCTTAAATTGGTTCAATACCATCCTGGCCTTCTCCAGATTTGATGTGCCACGGTTTTTGCCACTACCATTTTTCCGCTTGGTTGTCTTACGGTCCTTGAACGTTTTGATCACATGAGATACGATTGAATGTGCGATTCCGAGTTGTTTTCCGATCCATCGATGAGAAGCGTTTGGGTTTTCGAAGTGAGTGCCCAAAATTTGTTGGCGCACTATTTCTTCATTTGAAGCCATCACTGAAATCACTCGACCGATTTTCACGAAACTCATTACACAATTGACACAACATAATGAAATACATAACAATACAAATTGTTTTAGAATATTGTACATGTGATGTGATGTGATGTGTAATAAGAACCCACCATCAGTGCAAGGATTACCTATGGCTGCAGGACTATTCTCAGCAGGTTGTTCTGAGAGAATAGCCTACGTGATGGCTTCTTGTAGCAGGGTCAGCCGATCTCAGTGAGGACCTTCGGAAGACTTCGGCCTGAAGTCCGCGTGTCTTCGCCTGACAAGGGACTGGCGACTCCACGAACCCTTGTCCAGTCAACAAATCCTTCGACTGCCTTAGGCTACCCCCCCAGGGAATCCCCGTTATATAGTTGTTAAAGGAACAGTAGACATTTTTAGCATAAATGATTTATAAAAAGTTAAGACAAAATGAAAATTTCACGGCTATACTGAACTTTAGATTCAATTAACACATTTATTTTTGTTTATATTTGCACTAGTAGATGTACTGGGATATTGCAAATTTCTACTGTTCCTTATAAAATAGTTGTGGGCAATAAAATGAGGAAAAATCTCACAAAATAAAGAATACTTACATTTTTCGTGGTAGGGTAAGACTTCAGCATGCTATCTTACCGCGCTGGCTACATTGCGTTGGTGGGACTGCCTCCTAAGGTATAGCTGACGAGATACAGCGTTTCTTACTCAGCCGCTGTTTGAGCCGCACCTCCTTGGTGGACAGACGCTCGGCACGCACCTCCTCAATCTAGCTGAAGTCAGAAGGACAACAGTGCCCTGGCTGCACTACCAGCTAAGTACGCAACCCTTAGCTGGCGGTCTTTGTCATCTCTTGACCCGTGGAAGCATGAGGTAGGAACTTGTGAGGACCAGAGCTATGTTGCGGGGACGCACGCTTCATCACAGTTGTCGAATCACCATTTTGCAACCCGGTTTTATAATATTGTACTAGTGCATACGTATTATTAAATTTTCGTTGATAAACGTTATTTATTTTTTTATCTTTCTGAGAGGACCTAGGTCATCCAAAAAGTACTTGAGTTCAAAACATAAGATCTACTGTAGTTACTATAGCTTTTTGTGCTAACCAAAGTTACGCTACGTATTCAACCATATTCAGTGAACATTTTTGAACGTAAAAAACATCATAAGATACGCGGGGATGATCTAGATCATCCAAACTGTATTTGAGTTCAGAACATATGATCTACAGTTGTAACAGTAGGTGTTTAGAGTGTGCAAAGGGACAATATGTAATTAACAATAATGATTAAATAGTGTTGAAGACCAACATACATAATGCGACAATCTTGGGATATTCTAGGTACTCCAAACTGTCCTTAAGTTCAATACAAAGACCTGCAGTTGTAAAAGTAGTTTTTTGAGCTATACATGGTGATCATACGTATACGAGAATATTCAATGAACCTTTCAGAAGGTCAAAAGTCATTATTTACTAACTTTGAGATCCTCTATGTAATCCAAACCGCCCTGGTGTTCAGCACTTGAAATCTACGATAGTAACAGTAATTTTTTGTGCTTACAAATTTAACAAAGTTACGTATTCAAGTGTATTCAGTGAATATTTTCAAACTTACTTTGGATGGTCTAGGTCATCTAAACTGTCTTGACATTCAGAACTTAAAATTTACAGTTGTAACAGTAAATTTTAGGCAATATGAAGTAACAATTAACAACAATTTAACAATTAACATTGTTAAAGTCAAAACATATTATAAAGCAGTATGACATGTTCAATTCTTGAGATCAGAACATAGGACCTACAGTTGTAACAAAAGCTTTCTGGGCTATGCAAAGCTAATATATGTATTAAAACAAAATCATTGAATATTTTGGAAGAACCACAGACATTCTGAGATTATCTTCGGATGTTCTAGATTATTCAAACTTTCCTGGAATTCAAAACATAAAATCTACAGCTGGAGATTTTAAGTTTTGAATTGTAGCTTTAAATCAACAGCTTATTGAACTAAATAAAGTAACAATATGTATTTGACCAAATTAAGTGAGTCTTTTTGAATGTCAACCGATACAATGAGATATGTTGAGATATTCAAGGTCATCAAAACTGCCCTTGAGTTCAGAATTTAGGATCGTAAAGTTAGCTTTATAATCTTTGAAAGGTTACGCAATGCATTTCAAACACATTCAGTGCAGCTTCTGTAAGCTCACCAGTCATTATCAGATTATATCGAGATGTTAAGGTTCATGAAAACTGACCTTGAGTTCAGAACTTAATATGTACAATAGTAACCGTAATCTTTTAGGCTATACAGAGCTACGATAAAGATTCAAACATATGCAATGATTGCTTTGAAATGTCGACGAGATATCATCGAATAACCTTGTTAGTTTCAGCTCATTCAAACTGTCCTTCAAAACTCAAGGTCTACAATTGTAACAACAGCTTTATGGACTATACAAAGTTAAATTAGTCAGTTTGGCATAGAATTAAGATTATGTCGTCATGTAAGAAGGTCTTCCAGGATATTCAGGCGGGACAACGTTCGCCAGGGCATCTATTTTTTTGGTGTATATTTCTCGACATTATATAATGTGGCCAGATCACTTAATTTGTTTGACTATTGAACAAAAGATACAAGTGATTTTTTTTTAATTTTTACAATCGGCGGTACAAAAATAGTGACTTTAGTGACCATTTTCCGAAAAATAGTAACTTTAGTGACTTTCGTATGCAAAAAGTGACTATTTAGTGACTAGATTCAAAATAGTGACCAAGTCACTAAAAAGTGACATGCTACCAGCCCTGCTTGTTACACTTTTTGTCATCGCCATGAGTAAGACGCCTGCCGCGTGAATAATAAAAAGTAACTTGTTAGAGCATCCGTAGCGGTGCGCGACTAAACTATATTTGATCGTCCTCACCACCACTTCAAACCGTATCTGGCGCAACTAAAAGCGCTAGCAAAATTGTAGCGCGACTATCGGAAAGCATCCAGCGCTCAAATTTAGCAACGCGATAGTGGCGCGAGATAGGGTTGCTATTCGACTGCCAGTTGTCCAATTAGTTTGTTGTTTATTTTTGTTTATGTAATAAGAATTAGTGGCAAATTTTGAATTTGATTTAAAGAAAATTATTGCTTTATCAGCTTTAAGTCAATTTGGTTTAATAATAAGAATCTTATCAATGCATAAGAATGTCATGCGATGGTTTTTTCATGATTTCTCCTGGAGAGATTTTAATAAGATTAGAAGGTAAACATGAATAACTAGGTCACTAGGGCAGATAGTGCAATATTGCAATTGGAGCGATCGGTCGGCCGGTGTTTACACAGATAAAAATAAACATTGAATTTTATGCGTTTTCTAATGCACATAAAGGGAATGCTAGATTCGGCAGAAATTAATGGGATATTTCATGTAAATTGAGGTCAGATAACGCCTGCATCTAGCCTGTTGTATGACAGATTACAAATATTGTTGTCTGGTGTATGGAAGATTGCATACCACTTCGTTGTTTACGTCTCCTTTGGGATGAAATTAAACGAGAGGAAATTTTACGCGCTTGTTAAAATTAATTATTTTTTTCTGTGTAGTTTAAGAATAAATGTAGTCTAGTTTGTTAAAATAAATGTTGTATTTTTATAGTAATAAAGTAGTGTCCTAGAGGAGTAATAAATGTAGTGTTGTGGATTAAATTATAGAGGCGCAAAGGTACGTTCACCAGGCAGTGGAAAACCACAAACAGTGGTTGGGAGATTCCCAAACAATGTCTGTTTGTCTGTGATATGAATGTTAATAAATTAACGGAGATGGATTAATATAAAAATATAAACATTTGCATAAAAAACTCGAGTTGTTACGGTCTTTGGTGATAATTTTTGATGCTGCTGATCGAAAATTATGCAGAAAAAAAAAATACAAAACTACCAAATTTAAAAAGATTTTTTTCCCTAAAGGGGACAAAAGGGGACAAATAATTTTGCATAGATCTTGTAGATGGAAGTTTTTACTTTCAGTTCACGGACTCTGTGTTTGCAAATATTTGCAAATAAAGGAATAAAATATCTTGCGAAAACGTATATTTTTTTACGCTTTAATCGCTATAACTTTTCTAATACAATAACTAGCAACTATTTTGTATCTTCAAAATGTGCGTCATTTTATACCCTAAAAGTCATTTATGCAGAGTTCTCAAATTCAAATTGAAATAAAAAAGTTACAGCAAAAAACTGTTTTTACAAGTCCCACCCTAAGGAAAACTGTTATAAAATGATACGTAGATGAGATAGAATTGAAATGTTTTCACCAAAGTTTCAATAAATTAAAATATCTACAATTTTGTTGAAGCAAAAAATCCTCTAAACCATAAGAATAAAAAGTTGAAATTTTCATTATTAACATATAAGGACCACCCTAGTCACAACCCAAACCAAAAGATAGATCTTATTTTAAAAATCAAATCTTCCGAAGACACCATCTGCCTATAGATAATGGTTTTCGAGTTATCGATTTTTTTCGTGAAATTTGTCCATTCGGACCATAGTGCCACGTCGTGCGACAACTCTTTTTGATTTCACAATGGCCCCTCCGGAAACCTCCGGGGTGATTTAGCGAAATTTATAGGAAAGAACATTTATATTTATAGACCACTGTTACCAATGCTTCTTTTCATGCCAACCAAACGTCTCTCCAAGAGAAATCACGCAGAAAGAATCTGGCAAATTGATGATGGAGCACTAGTTAAGCAGCGACCGATTCGGAACATGGTAACAAAATTTAGTAGCGACCGGTGTGCGATTGAGTGACTAAACTAAAATGACAGCTTGATGCACCAGTATTTTAGTCGCCCAGATAGTTGCGCCCGATACGGATGCTCTTAGTGAATAAAAGTTGTTGATTAACTGTTGTGTATTATTGATACTCGGCCGTCAAAACACCTATTTTGGGAATTTCTTTGTTTTCCATGACAAATAATCAAAGACTGGGTTTTAATATTGGAATGCGTTATATCATCTGTTTATTATCAACTCTTCATTTTTTTTAAAGTTGTATATGAGATTATACACTGCAGTGGTTCACTGAATGAGTTCAATACAAGGATTGTGGCTATCATTGGTAATATATATACTTATGAGTGTGTACTCTTTGTTGCCGATGTGCTGTCTAAAACAATGAATCCTTAGTGAGATCTAGCACATCATATATAATGCGGATGCCGTAATTCGCTACCCTCCAAAGCAACAAGACTGTGGATTTGCTACGAACTTTTCATATTTACTTATGCGATTACTTGTGTCTCGTATTGAGTGGTATATAGATACAATGGATTTATTTTCTTTTTCTAACATTTTGTTCATCATCATAAGTATAATTTGCATTTTTTTTCTTTTATTTAAGGGGTACTTCTCTACTCTGTTGCATTTTGTTTTATGTAACTTAACTTTTTGTCGATTTCGGTTTGCTGTGCCAACGCTTTTGACATTTACACACATATACACATAATGGCTAATTTAACAGTTTTTTTCCTAATTTAGTTTCCTCTTTAATTGCAAATAAGTTAACAAGCCCACTAACTATGTAATATGGTTGACTTATGCTAACAATTGAGCATTCAAACTTGATTAACTAACTGATTTTTTTCCGATTGCAATGCTTGAACAAATCTTATTAACGATTGATTTGCAAACACGCAATATGGGAATGAAAATAATGCCGCTCACTAACGGTTCGAGTTTTTGCAACTTATGATAAGACAAGTGTTAGGTGTAAATCTTCGCTACTTTTCTCACGTGACGATTGATCAATCAGAAAACCATTTGAAACTAAGCTGGATCTACGCAATACACACAGTTGATCGGAGAGGGATAATTTTTCAGCAACGAAAAAAATCATTTAATTTCACTCGTCTTTTGGTTTATGTGGTACATTTAAATATATCCTATGCTTCTTGCTGCGCTTTTATGTTCGTGTTTTAGTGGGTTATTTTTTTTTTGTATTTAATAATCCGTTTGTGTTAGTTTGCGTAGTTTTGTTAGAATACTTTCAGTGTACTGCCCTTTTCTGCCCTTTGTCTTCGCCCGACTTCCACGATCCAAGCGGCGCTTAGCTCCAGTCTCTACATGTATAATTGACAAAAGTTTTTTTTTTTTGTATTTTGCTAAGTGTCGGTTGTCGGGATTGTTCCGCATAATTTGATTTGAAATCTCCTTCCAAAGCTAGTACCGTATAGTTACCACTCACCGCTCATCGCATACTTTAGTTCATTTTGTTTTATAGGGTAAACTGCAACGAGCGGAGGTTGGAGGCCTTCCATTTGAACCAAGATTAGCCCGTTTCCTCTGTCAGAAATTCAGGTCAAAATTTTAATTCGAGTTGTTTGTTGTCTTTAGTAGCAAAAAGGATTTGTGTAGATTGGTAAGAATGGTTCCTTTCCTCCGTTTTATATAGATTCATAACAATAGATACCTTAGCTGCGGCATTGGTTTTGGTCAAGATTTGTTGGTTTGTGGTTTCGTTCCGGTTTTCTACGAAACGTAAATTCGATGCATGAATGTGTTCGCGTTGAGAGTTTTTTCCGTTTCGTCTTTCCGTTTTTTTGGGTTTTAACTATATGAAGGTTTCTGAAAGTTCCACTAACTGGCTCTACGATGCGAGCTTGATAATAATGCTAATGCCTGGAGGGTCTCCACAAGTGAGTATGTATGTGTGTGTGTGTGTGTGTGTGTTTTGTGTGGCAATGGAGACCCTGACGTTAGAATTTGATTCCAAGGTTACTTTTTAATGATTTAAAAAGGGGTTTACTCTTTCCCGTCTGCTCTTCTGGGTTAACTCTACAAATGTTCATGATTATTTACTACCAAGTGGGAAATGTATTATTTCGATACGGTAAACCAAGTTTACGTTTTGGTTACAAATGCCAATTATGCTAGTCTATGTGTAGATATTTTACTTGGATAGGGATGCAAAAGTAGTTTGTATATTTTAATTATAAACTTTTCTAAAATTTTACAAAGTTTTTATAAGCCTTCTTTACACATAAGAAGGATAGTGTTGGATGAATTAGTCAACGGTTATCGGTTGCGTTAATGATTAATATGTATTATAATTCGTTTATCAACAGCCATTGTTTTTGTGTAAGATGGTTCGGCGCCTCTTCAATTTGTTGGGATAAATGTTTCTTCCTTGAAAAGGAAAAGTCAACTCCAAAAGATTGAGGGGACGCAGAACTTAATTTATCGCGTGTGTTGAAGGAGGATGATTAAAACGATTTGCAAAGAAAGTAAACGTAAAACTGAATGAATAAATCTTGAAAAAACAACTGTGCAAAAATTCAAACTGAAATGACAGAGTGCCATCCAAAACTAAATAAACTTCAACGATGTCAAAAATAATTCAAATGCTTACTGAGCTTAGTGACGTTTAACGCTCGCTCACTATAGTGTCTATCGTCGTGTAAAAATTCGACTTGAAGTTTTCATACTAACTTAATCATAATGAATTACCACGACGATTGTACAGAACCGGAGTTCCCTTTGCGTTTTCAAGAAATTTGCGGAAGAAGCCATTGTTTACGTTTGCGACATTGGCCCTTATGGAAACTCCATGTCGAGTTGTCTGTTTTACCACAGTTAACCTAGAAGTTGGCTAATCATTTTTAATCTTTTTGACAGCTGTTTGCTATGTTTTCGTCCAAAAGGCAATACCACATTTCAAAGGCATACGCTGAAGTATTCTCGAGGGCAGCCATTTCTTCAAAATTTATAATTGATAAAACGCAGATTCTGTACTAGATATTGAATATTTAATCACATCAGTTTGTATACTTACTTGCTGAGACCAATCTGATAGAATTTGATTCGATCTTTATTCAAAAACAATCGAGATTTATCAATTTGAAATTGCGAGGTAAGTTTGCGAGAGAGAGATAAAAGATAGGAGAAAATGCATGGAGCAGTGATTCATCTTAAGAAGGCTCGCTATCACACCCAGCCGTGCAAAGCTTAATAGGATTGCACCTTTGCTTGTACTGCTTTCTGAAATGTTGTCTAAAATACGAACTTATTGTGGAAGGCGGTGCTTATGTGTATGTAAAACACTTGTATTCGTTCGTTATAAAAAGTCATTTTTTTTCACGTAATTAATGGACGTTCCCTAAGGGAAGGTCCATTAATTACGTCACGCATTAGGGGGGAGGGGGGTTTGAGAAAACGTGAGGATCCATACAAAAAAATTGAAGGTCCATACAAAAAACGTGACAAGGGGGGGGGGGGATTATAAAAAGTCATTTTTTGTGTGCCGTAATTAATGGACGTTCCCTAAAGTCCCATGCCTCACTACTAGATGGCGCCACTAATAAAATATCCATATAATTTTTTTTGAAATGCCAACCTTCAAAAGATTACTGTCAAAACTTCATGACGTTTGGTTTATTATTTATCGAGTTACAATGGTTTAAGTGACGCTATTTTTGTGATTCTTTGAAACGATGGATTCAATTTCGTGTGTTGATATATCATTGCTTTAAACGTAGGACTACGTTTCTCTTTTTCTATACCGGGTGTCATTTCAAAATTTTGAAAAATTAAAGCGTTACCGCCCAAACACAATGTTAACGGAAACGGAACGGAAAACGGCAATTTTGACAATTTCTGAAAATGACTTCGATATGTCCAATTAGAATCGGCCGCTGCCGTTATCATTGTGTTTGGGCGGTAACGCTTTAATTTTTCAAAATTATTCTTCAAATTTTCTTCAGTAAAATCAGGTAACCATTACACGCCAGTGAATTGTACGTGAAAACTCACGTAACAAGTATGTGATTTTCACGTAGAATGTGAATTCACGTGGAAATCACGTAGCTCTTACGTGAATTCCACGTGTTTGTAACTGATTTTGTAAGGGGACGAAAACTACATGCGTTTCACGTGGATGTATCGTGTCGATTTTTTTGAGTGTAGTTCCACTGAAGACAATTGCTTCACTCATACACCATTTGATCAGATAAACTAACACAAATTTGGCATTGAAGATGCAACTAGTTGCTATCAGTATAAATAGTTCAATTTTTTACTTAAAAATGACCTACTGTTGTCCCCATACAAATATCCCTATGAACAGGTTAAAAATATGTTTTCCCTATCCGGGTCCTCAAAAACGAGTAGCAACTGGTTCAAATTGTCTTCTTCTTTTTATTTCATTGCGTTTCATTCCTTGACTAATACAGAAATAGGCACACCCCTCAGCTGCAAAATTATTTTGCTTTGTTGCCAGTGTCTGATTTTATAACTGAGGCCCGTCCCCTTTTTAGAATTTTGCTTTGTACTGTATTTTCGGGCCTCTCTTCATTCAGAGCTATGCTAGGACTGTTTATCAGGTCCCTCAATCGTAGTTTCTGATGGATTAGCGTTGATGGCTTTTTATATTGTATTATTGAACGATAATACAAAATAAAGTGCCCACCTCATCGTTTTTTCAATTTCTCTCATTTACTTGGTTCAAATTAAAGTAAACACACTGTATTTTTTATTATCTTATTTTTTATATTCTTTTAAGTTTCACTTTATGGAATATTGCAAAAAAAGGAGTTTTACTAAAAGAAAAAAAATCAATTTGTGTTGAAAAAAAACAGTGACAAAATAAAGTGCCACTTCATTTAGGCTACAGAAAACATAAATTAAAGTAAAATAAAAGCATATCAATAATTGATGTGTCCTCCTTTGGCCTTCAGGACCTCCTGCAGGCGCTTCGACATGCTATCCACCAGGTTCTTTAGGTGCTGTGGATCTAGCTCTTCCCAGGCGCGCTCCAGGGCTTCAAAATAGTTATTTTTATTGGTAACACCAGTTTTGTCAACCCTGGCATCGAGAATCGCCCACAAATTCTCGATGAGATTGAGGTCCGGGCTTTGTGGAGGCCATTCCAGCGGTTGATCCGACAAGACCGGAAGAAAGACTTGGTCTTCTTGGCAGCATGCATCGGGTCGTTGCCCTGCTGAAATACGGACTTCTCTTCAAGGCCCGCCAGGATCAGCGAAACCTTCAGATTTTCTCGTAGGATGTCGATGTAAGAATCTGCCGTCATTATCCCGTCGATTTTCACAATGCTTCCCACTCCACCCCACGAAAACACCCCCAGACCATCACATTTCCTCCTCCATGCTTCATCGTGCCTTGGATGTGGCGCTCCTGAAGCTCCTCTCCCGATCTGCACCAAACACGAACCCGCCGCTTTCGGTTAAACAGCTCGAATTTTGATTGGTCCGTCCAGAGAACCGTTTTCCAGAACTCTAGGGGCTTATCAGCATGCTCCTTAGCAAACATAAGCCGTTTGGCTTTGTTTGCCTTGCTGATAAATGGGCGCTTCCGGGCAAGTTTGCTATTCAACCCCTAGCTACGAGACGGCGACGAACAGTTCGACCGGAAACTCGATAACTGAAGGGTTTCCTGGATCTTGCGGACAGTTACCTTCGGGCTCTTGTTGACTTCGCGAATGATCTCGGTGTCCGTTCTCGCATCCGTTTTCTGCTTCCTGCCTCTGCCAGGGCGATCCATCACTGATCCAAACGTTTCAAGCTTCAGAAGAATTTTGCCAACCGCTGCCTTACTGATACTGTACTTCTTAGCGACAGCCCGGTGCGATTCACCGTTTTGCACATCACGAACGACCAATTTTCGGATACACAAGGGAATTGCTTTCGAAAGCACTGCGTTCTCCATTTTTTCAATTGAATCGAATGCGATCACGTATACAAATGCACCAGGTTGAGCTGTTTGCTTCAAAAACATGTCAAAATATCAAAACATAAACAATCGAGGGTCTTCCAATGGAAACTTATCAAAACATATCGATTTTTGAAGTGGGCACTTTATTTTGTCACTGTTTTTTTCAACACAAATTGTTTTTTTTGTCTTTAAGTAAAACTCCTTTTTTCAGTATTCCATAAGTGAAACTTAAAAGAATATAAAAATAAAATAAGAAAAAAAACTATACTGTGTTTACTTTAATTGGAACCAAGTAAATGAGAGAAATTGAAAAAACGAAGAGGTGGGCACTTTATTTTGCCTATCAGTGTATATAACATACAACGAAATGTATTATTCTGTAAATTTTAAATTTCAATTTCAAATCAAGTGAGCGAGATAAAGAGCGCTGTACACCTTAGCAAATTATTTCAGACTTTTGGTTCAAATGCAAAAGGAGCACAAAGCTATCTTTTCAGCATCTATGCTCCCAACGGTAAAAAAAAAATTCACGTTATTTAACTCTATATGGAAGCATTTACGGGTGGTACGGGAGGTCCACCGGAGTCCCATAGACACCGAAAAATTCATTCCAGGGCCAGTTTTTCCCGCACCTACAATAGTATCTTGTTTGGAGCCATCTGTATAAAAGACAAATGATCCAAGTGACAAGTGAAACTCAGGTGTCCAATAAGGTCCCCATCGAAGGAATTCATTGACCGTTTGAGCCTTAGAGCACTTTTAAATGCATCCAATTGAATAAATTGATTTAGAGGAAGGAGATTAAGTAAAGAAAGTAAAGTAAAGAATACGCTGCATTCTCTTGAAAGACTGTTGGTGCCTCGGTTGAAGAATGCGACCCCTACCGTTTTTTTCACCCTTAGAGCCGTCGAAATAGACGACGGTTGATCGATGGAAGCGGGTGTTCAGCAACTGTTGCACGATTGGGTGGACTTTCTCCGACTCATTTGCATGCATTTCTTTAAGTCCCACACAATCGTGGGCTTTCGTGCGTACCTTACAAGTTGACCGACAGCGAGAGCCCTGTTCCTTTGTGGCGGATCGAGACTCGTTGAGTCAACGGAAGGGCAAAGTGCCACGATTCTTCCTAGCTGATTCGGATGGCAGTCTGCGCTATAGACTGTGCTGTCAACAGTTCAAATGGTAGGGCTCCCGCTTCGGCAATAATTGAAAGTATCGAACTGGTCGCGAAAGCTTCGGAGGCATGCCGAACCAGCGAGTTATATGAAGAAGCGAAGAGTCTGCAAAGTTGCTGGGTCCTCTCCCTCGGCTCACTGACAGCATCACTTCTGTAGAGTCAAGTTCTCTCGCAGTGTTGATTAGGACCGACGAG
This sequence comes from Aedes japonicus, assembly GCA_034211315.2. NCBI lineage: Eukaryota > Metazoa > Arthropoda > Insecta > Diptera > Culicidae > Aedes > Aedes japonicus. The sequence continues at coordinate 28,653 of JASCZW010011641.1, forward strand.
TTAGCTCTGATGAGGTTGCTGATGTCACGTGAAAGGTCCCGACGTGCATTCGGAGTACAATAGAACACTAAATAATAAAAAATTGAAGCAAACACTAACATTATATAAATTTATTCAAAAGTTAGTGGGAAGGCAACGGACCCCCTCTGCAACCCCTCTGACTACGCCTATTGGGGTGGGGGGGGGTTGGAGGATTATTTTGAGGGGAATATATTTGATTTTAAGAAGAAATAAAGATTTCCAAACTAATCAATAAAATCTAACTCATATTTGTACACAGTAAAGGGTGTCCCACATCAATCTGCATCACGGAAAAACTATAAAGAAAATTACTCATTGGGTATTTTCTCTTGGCACAAATGTTTATTTGTGTTGTATTTGTATATCGCTGTCAATTTTCGAAAATTGGAAAAATGACGGCACCCGAAAAGCAACGTCGCGAATTGATTTTGCGCTTGCACCTAGAAAATCCTCAACTCTCTCATCGGGATATCGGAAAACATCTTGGAATCGTGCAGTCAACGGTGATCGTTTGATTAAACGTCACTACGAAACCCTGAGCATCGAACGGAAGGAGAAATGCGGTCAGAATGGATGTTCTATGAGTGATCAGCATCACAAGTGTGTCTTGAAAGCGTTTAAGCGGAATCCCAATGCTTCGGTCAGGAAGTGGCCAAAGAGTTGTATCTGTCCAAGTCTTTCGTTTACAGAGCCAAGCACCGGGAGGGACAACATACATTCTAAGTGTAGAAGTTTCCAAATCGTGATGAATGGCAAAATACGGTGGGAAGTCACGTGCCCGACAACTGTATACTCAGATGTGTCATTGTCTCATTATGGATTATGAGACTTACGCCAAGGCGGACTTCCGTCAGCTTCCAGGGCTAATTTTCTTCAGCGCCCAGCACAAGTTTGATGTTCCGGAGAATGTAAGTAGAAACTTTCAAAGTTTGTCAAGAAATACATGATTGGGCAAGCGATCTGCTCATGTGACAAACGGCTAACGGTATTCGTCACTACCGGGACTGTAACCGGGGAGATCTACCTCAAGGGGTGTCCACAAAAGCTACTACTTCCTCAGTTGAAGCAACATGAGGGCCCTAGTATCTGGCCGGATAAAGCTTTATTTAACTTCCGTGGACATTGAAAGCTTTACATCACTTAATTCGCGGTTAGCTATTTAAATGATACGTCTTTTAGTAAGAAGTACAATAGTTGTTTTAATAGGATTAATATTCAATCCCTCACGTTTACACCACGATAGTTTGAGATTTAATGCTTTTTGCATTCGGTCATAAACTGTTTCATCAAATTTTCCGCGAACTAGGGTTGATATGCTAGTAATGGACCCCTTAGTAGGAGCTTTGAACATTTTCGATGAATTCTATAAGAATTTTATTAACTATTTGTACAACAATCCCACATTTGATGAAAATAATCAGTCATTCACACAAAATTATAGTAAACTCTATTTTTGAGGCTAGGTTTTCCTGGTAAACATCGATAATTGCGCTGATCATAATGTGCCTTTTTTGACCAATTTGCTTATTTTGGACCCGGGTCTATAATGCGCATTATAGACCCGGGTCCAAAATACGCATATCAACTAATTTGATTAAAATGATTGATCTGACGCAGCTAAACCAATTTGTTATCTCGTAGACAAATAGGGGTAACGCATATATTTTGGACTTGTATAGGGTTGATATGCTAGTAATGGACGCCTTAGTTGAAGCTTTGAACAATTTCAATGAATTCCATTAAAATTTTATTTACTTTTTGGCAACACTCCTACATTTGATGGCAAAATAACTAGTCATTTACACAGAATTACGGTAAACACTATTTTATTAGTCCAAGTTTTCCTGGTAGACATCGATAATTCGCGATGGTCATTATGCGCTTTTTTGGACCCATTTTCTTATTTTAGACACGGGTCTATAATGCGCACTATAGACCCGGGTCCATAATACGCATGTCAACTAATTTGATTATAATGATTAACCTGACGCTGCTAAACCAATTTGTTATCTCGTAGAAAAATAGGGTAGCGCATATATTTTGGACATGTATATATTATGGCCACCTTCCATCACGGAGAGAAATGAGTGTTTAAGTGTTGATACTATGTGTTTTAACTGAAATTGCTTAGGTGAAATATTGATGAATAACGAAATAATTATGTCAATAATATGCCGGGGGTCCATTATACCTATAATGACTTTGTATCCGCAAAACCAATTACCTCAAAAACTCAATGCTTTAGTTTTGGAAAAAGATCATCAACAACCAGGGACCACAGAAGCGGCGATAGAACAAACCCCGCGAAGGCAGCCTCTAACCTCTGTTCCTCTCATTCCCATTTATGAATCTCGTAGGTAAGCTTATAATTCTCATTTGGACAACATTTCTACTATACAGCTAACTATGTCTTCAGTAAAACCATTATTTCTCATTACGGTTATCATGGATGTGAAGGATGCATTGTCAAATGCAGCTTCAATAGCAAGAAACGTTACTAAGAAAATTTCGTTAGAAGCAAATTAACCCAGGACTTTCGGAAGGTAGGCATTAGGTATTCTCACCAGGTACCCAGGATGCATACGGATGGACGACGAAATTCTAGTGATCTAGTGATTTGCAACTGTGGACAACAA
>JASCZW010011642.1:0-31319 GCA_034211315.2 Aedes japonicus
TCACAAAATTAAAACGTCCAAGGAATCGATTGGTGTCAGTTTTGGGTGGATATCATCAAGTGGGCCTTTTAGCCCATTTTTCTCCAAGTTCACATCAAATAAGTGAAACAATCAGTTTCCATTCGAAATGCTGCAAAAATTATCCAATACGAACGGAACGCGGTGACTTAATTGCCTTTGGCAGATTTGGTCAGTGGTTCATTTTCGATCACTGTTTTTGATATGTTACTGATGGTTTCCCAAAACGAAACCGGCACGATTAGATTTCTTGGAAGGTTTTCACTCGGAAAATGTTAGCAGCAGAATCGAAGGAAAACTAATTGTTTCACTCATCAGTGAAAAACTGTGAGCAAAAAGGCAAAACAGCCCACTTACTGAATTCTGTCCAAATATAACTGGCATTATTCGATTCTAAGAACATTTTTCATTTGGATTGAGTATTTTGGGAAGAGCATGACAGAAGCAGCATTAGATCCTCCAGTGTCAAACACACTACATAATGATATGTTTATTTAGTATCGATATTCAATATATGCGAACCAACTTATAGCAAAGTAATCACCCACCATTCACACAGTATTCACACATTCACAAAAAAGCTCACCAGCCTCAAGATCACGCCTTTCTTTTCCAGCAAGCGAACCCCTCAGATTAAATCGGCCATATGCATCAGCACACACCTTCTTTTTGTATTTGCGTAAAAATTTAAAACAAATCCTTCCATCGTTATTACACCACTCTATTTTCCTTCTAAATGAATGGATGTTTTAAAAATGGTTTAGCACGAATATTTTCCTTCTGTTCGACTATCGATCTAACCCGCATAATACCATTTCCTCGTCCCCAATGTCCACGAACTTGAAAATGCTCTTCCTTCTTCATCTCGGTGTGTCTTAGTAGAAAAATATATGTATAATTCATGGAATACCCTGTTTGTGATCTTAGTTCAGTACACTCTCACGACCCACTTTTTGTGTAGATTACTACCGGAACCTTTGCTGTATAGAAATAGACAACCAAATCATCGAAACTAAATTTAATCGTGCTTCTAACTGTTTATGATTTTGCTGCAGGCTTATTGTCTTCTTCGTGTTTTGCTTTTTATTTTATTATCATCCAAAGTCTATTTTAACATTTTTGAAGCTGCCACCGTAAAAAAAAGCAATGTATTGTGTGTATACTAATGTTTTCCAAGGATTTCCGTAGATGTCGACTAATTTTTGATCGTGTTTTTTCTCCCTGCTCTCGATTGCAATTCCAACGCCACCTGAATATCAACCATTTGCTGGTTCGTCATCGACAAATGAACATACGACTACTGCCATGACTGCCACCAACACCTACACGCACAAATGGTATTGTGCAATCACTTGAAAATTGAATGCTAAACATCAATCGGCTATCCAATGCAAAATCAAAAACAATATTCGTGAAAATCATTCGAAACAACGCACGCACGCATGACATTTCACCACACCCAGGCGATATTACCAGGGACCGGGAGGATATCAATTGTGAGTTCAATGGACTTTTCCGAGAGCGTACCATCAATCAATTATCTGTGTTGTTTTGTCTCAGTGTCATCCTAATCGAATAAGTTTACACACTATTTTCTGCTTCGTCAAACGATTCTTTAAACCTACTGATCTTGAGTATACTTTTTTTCTCTCTTAATTTGCCAACACGCTGCCATTTCGAGCATTTGGTAGCGTCCAGATAAAATGCTTCTTTCAGCACCTTTGCTGTGTCCACCACCAGAGCAGCATATCCGTTTCCGTTTTGCCAACACCGTTCCTTGCAGTTTCTCTTCTCGAGCCTCCATTATAATTATTATTCGTTATATGATCATATGTAACGTACCTATGTTTTTCTTGAACGGTGTTGTTTCAGACTAGCTGGATTAGTTTGCTTGGAAAATTAATTTTCTCTCCTTTTTCTCTATTTTCAAACCGCATCGTGTCATTCAGTAATCAACCGCAACCGAAGGAGCACCGCGCTGACGGATTCCAATCAGATTCTTAATTCAACAAAACAAGTTAACAAAGTTAAACCTAATGTAAATAGACAACCACCGGATAATCTAATGTCACCATCGACGTACAATCGGTAAGTAATATTTTGAAACCAACATTCCGAATCCCAGAATTGAGAGCCACAATCCAAAGTAAGTTGACGGCCTAAATTTTGAAGTCAGCATCCTGAGCTGAAACATTAGATGAACTTAGATGAACACATGAATGTGCCCATTGATTAACCATATTCCGGGCAAGCGGCTTCAAAATCGTAAAGAATGGTGCTATTGAAAAGAAAAAAAAAAGTACAAACGGTGAAAACAAAAGATTCAGAAACAATTGATATTTTGAAGTTGCTCAAAGAGTTCTTCAATGTCATACTTAACGTTGTCCCCACTAGACTAAACATTAAAAAAAAGGTCTACTTAAGTTTGTTGCAACTTTCAGGGTGGCCACAGACTTGGGAAATGCGAGAATCCAAAATCATCATCCAAAATATGCGGGAAAATTTTCAAATGATTTGGTTAGTGTTTTTGTCATCTAACTACTCGGTCCAACGATCTCATTAACCGAATGAAACAGTGTTTTTCCACAAATCCAGCATTGCTGAAGATAGCTCAGTGCTCTGTGGATGGCCCGGTTGTCAACTAGAAGGCGTTCAAAGAATTGACTGAGGAAATCCGGGATCTGCGGGCCAGTCCTGGATTTGAAGTCCTCAACATCGTTCGCTGTGGCTTGCATGTCGTACACAATTCCTTCATGGAGGGGTTAAGATAACAGATTGGCATGTGGATCATTTTCTGCAGGCTTTGTTCAGCCTGTTCAAAAACGTACCTACACGCTGTGACAGGTTAGGTTTCGAACATGACTTACTTTTGTTTTTATTTTACTTGACTGAAACTCCTTAGGTGATCCTTTTGACTGCAGCATCGTTTTGGTATGCATTACTGTAACATTTATTACAAAGATTAACTTTGAAAGCTTTTTACAATATTTTTTTCTTTTAAAATGCTACACGAGTACCGCCAACCTAGGATGGTAACACTGCTGTCATTTTTAAAATTCCATAAAGTCTCATTCCATTTGTAGTGAACAGAAATCGAATGGCCAGTTTCAATATAGTAATAACACCAAATGTATCCGACTTTTTTTTTTTTTGTATACGAAGCCGTTTCCAAAAAGTGCTGTGCATTTTTCAACCCATGTTAAATAGACTAAATATAAAATGTCCACCAACTGATGCTAAATGATATTACAGTCCCAGATGGCAACCCTGTGGAATTTTGGACGTGGCTCCGAAACTTATTGATCGAAAGGCACCTGAAGCAACTGTCAGTTGGCGCCGTGTAAAATATGAACGAAACCATCTGATATTACCGGCAACCCCTAGTCTGTCAAGTTTAGCAATCGCAATATTGTGGTTCAGCTTATCGAAATCTGCCGTGATAGCCTTCGTTAAATTGTACTATAAGACCATCCCCACCGGTGGGTTCGTATCTGCGTAGTATTTTGATAAATGAGAGCGTTCCTTTTATGATTTAGCCACCCACTTTCGCACCGGTCGTTCATAAAAAGGTAACACAATAAGACTCAAATTTATTCTCGTACCGGTTCCGTTTCGCTAAATATTTCGTGCAATGTATAGATTGAATACTCTTCCGTACAGGTTTTCGACGGTCTGGTTTATCCCAAAGATTGGATCTTGGGAAACATCCAGCAAAGCCCTGCAAAGCACTTCGTTGTCTTGTTCCGTCCAATTCCTTGATGAACTCATTTTTTCACAACATAAACGTGAAATTAGCAAATAACACTTTAAAAACAAATCGGAATACTCCAATTGAAATGAAATTATTCCAGATGAAGATGTTGTTTTAACGTTTCAACTTGTTTTGCTTATTTTTCTTCAAACAGCAACGCTCGGTTGGGTCGGGTTGTCAAATTTACGAACCGGCTGCTCACCGAGCGAGCAAGTTGTCATTTTCCAACCAGTGTCGAGTTGTCACACAGGGTAAAAATTTACCGATATTACCGTATTGGTGCGGTTGGTCTGAGTACTATATGTACGACATTGGTCACAATAAGATTGTAGCTGTGGAACGTCTAGTTGAAACCCCATACTAATCGGCACTTAAAAACTACTTACAATGTGCAAAAAGTGAGTTCCTTACGACCAGTTCAACCAGCGCTTATCGATGTGATTCCCCTGTAGTTATTCACGTCCCGCTTGCTTCTTTTTTTAAATACCGGAAACATGTCCGCCGTTTTCCAGCAAGAAGGAAATGTGCCGCTAGAGGAACAGCTTCATTATCTGATGAAGTGAATTCAGAAGATAGGCCATATTTTGTTTAAGAAGGGGTTCGAGCTTAAACAATGTTTTAACATGCTGCGTTCGAGATCGTTTCACAATCCAACTCAACGAGCCACGATTTGCCAAGGGAACGTTAGGCAAAAGCAGCGAAGATGGAATGAAAGAGAAGGCACTCGTCTTTAAACACACTTGCAAATTTTACCGAGAACAGATCGTAAATTTTCTTGTTGAGTGACAGCGGTTTCGCCATTGAAGACTATTAAAGCCTACTTCCTTGATTAACATAACTCCAAAAAGATTTCGGGTGTGATTTGAGTCGTCGTTGAACCCCAGCCAGATGGCGTTGAAAGTGCACACGACGTAGTTGCATTTGTAGTTAAGCCTGCTATAATGGCGTTGAAGCACCAATGTGCGGTACTTCGTAAATCTTTTGAGAGTCACTCTTTTGGTCCATTCGAGACTTTAAGGTATCCAAGGGGTCGAGAGTCAGTCTAAACGATCCTTTTTGAGACATGCCCGTCAATGACATATATAATTCAAGACGTGGAAAAAAGTATAAGCAGCGATATTAACGTCGATCAGATCAAAAATGCTCTGCCAATCCAAATTAGACAATACTTCACCAATACGGTGATAGTCAGCTCTACGGAAGTCATAAGACACTTTAACAGAACTGCCAACGAAGGCTCGAGCAACTAAAAGTCATCAACAGTAACTATTAGAGAAGGATTGTAAGGAACATCCTTAACTAGAGGCACGGGTGCTGTAGAGGTGATAGGAGCGGAACATTAGCCCCATAAAGCAGAGATCTAGAATCCAATTGCTTGTACCCCTGCGTGAAAATAGTACCACTCATGGTCGGGACGGAGGAGACCGCTGTGAGTTGGAGTTCATGCAATGCCCGCTAGGTTGAAGTCTCCCAAAACAATCAATTCATCATTGACGGTAGCCCAATCCAAAGCAGCAGAGATAGATCGGCAATGCACATCAATTAGTTCCAAATCTCGAATTCGATCCGAAGGACTGTGCTCCGCACAAAGGAATAGTTGACGGCCTCCAAGCTGAATTGTTACACAAACTAGGTGATCCAAGAATTGTCTTCAACTACACTTGCTTTCAGCCTGAAACTAACTGCACCGAAAACGCCACCGCTCTTCACACTACTTTTAGTTTGCTGGAACTCAGTAAAATTTTGCTGGTTTTTCACATGCTGTTAATCCAGCATTGTATCCAGCAAAATAAAATTTGCTGAGCGTTCAGCAAATCGCTGCCTTGATTATTTGACAGCTTTGAAACTGTATTTCGTTAAGCTGAAATTCTAGCAAGCATACGAAAATCAATATTTCCGCAAAGACCTTACTGTTTGTACCCAGTTATAATTCATCATTAAATCTTTTTTTGTATTATGAAATAAAAAGTTTTTTCAGAATTTATTTCAACATGTTTCATCATTCACTTCTAATTGAAGCTGCATATTAAAGCTGATTCGTTAGTATTTGATTAACAACTTATATTATTTATTTAGAAGTTAGACGAATACAACATTTGTAGAATAACATTTTAATACATACCGTGCCCTTATACACTGTTTACACTTCTTTGAGCTAGGAATGGGTGTTTGTTTATAATGGGTTGCCTCAATCCAGCAAACTTCCTGTAGCTCATTTTGCATCCCATCTGCATGCAACTGAAGTGTACGAGGTGGCTTTCCAAATCTCGGTTGTTTTCATGACTTTGAAGATACTGTCCCAAACCGTCTACCTATCCGTTAATCAGCTGCTTGTAAAAAAAAACTTCTCAGCACATCCGCCATCACTTTTCTCTTGCTTCTAATTTTATAAGGTTATAGGAACAGAATTTACCAAAGAGGGCCTCGAAATCAAAATCATGCCATCAAAATGCTGCCTTAAGCTCTGCATCCATAGTCACTTGAAATAAATGCTAATTTTTTTTCAAACAAAAATTCCACTGATACGCGAACACAAAATGATTTAAGTTTGACGTTAAACGACTCGCTCGCGGCGCCTGATTGACAGATTGCTACAGGTTTGCTCAGAGCTCAGCAATTTGATCGGTGATTGCTGAACTCCAGTAATCGATGGTCGCTTCGCTGAGAGCAGTTCAGCAATTTATTTTGCTGGAACTTGTTTCTGATATTCGGTGTGCTGTTTATGTTTCGATCACAGTGGAATACTTCGCAACCAACTCCAAAAACATAACTTGAAACAGTCCGAGAATCCAGCCATGTCTCAGCCAAGACTATAATGTCATAGCCATGATCCATGACCGCTAACCAATAATCATCTATGAGTCCGTTCATGTCAATGTTCGAATTCCGCCGTTGAATATTTGTAGCACTGGGAAAGAAAATACCGTCAGGGCGGGAAGCGTTTGTTGATTGACAATACCTGCCGTTTCTTGGAATCCTGAAGACCCCATCTCCTAACTCAACCGTAGGGCCGGGATGATTGTTGGACGATGACAGGAAGGGCTCCAACTGCGGTGGGTGTAATAGGGGCTTCCATAAAACTAGCGGCGATTGAGCGTCTCGGTATCCCGTTCAACTAAGCTGGCTAAGAGATTAACTAAATACGACGTACAAATCAGGCAACGAAACCATAGCGTACTTGCCAGTAGTAGCTCAGAAGATCCCATCTCCCAACTCAAACGCAGGGCCGGGCGGCTGATGGTCGCTGGCAGAAGGGGCTCGACTACGATCAGAGGGGTAGGGACTTTCATTGGACAAATGGCAAGTGTGCGCCCCGGTGTAGAGCAGGGCCAGTGGAAAGTTATTTCATTAAAATAATCACTTCGGTCAGAAAGATCAGTGTATCGTTGATTTTAGGAAATTTCATGATGTACATATTGCGGGAAGCAGCATTGTCAAAACTGATTCTGAAGTGTTCGATACAGTTAAAGGCAATGCTGGAACACGAAAGCTGATAAAACAACGCATTTTTACTAACAGAAGCATATTTGTACGAATGAGGAGTTTGAGAAACCCCACTAACAATCCTGACCGCGGTGCCAGAACCAATCTGAAGGCAGGCAACAACGTCATTTCGATTACACTAAACACCAAGCGCGACTGGGTCCGGTGGCTGTGGATCACCCATAAAGCAACAGGTAGTTCGTTCGGGTTCGTTAAATCAGCAGGCTGGAACGAGTGCGGAGACTGGAGTCGAGAACTGGGAAGAATCCGGAAGCGTATAAGAACGATGTAACCACATGTTTTTTGACCCATTTTCTTCAAATTCACCGAACAAAATCCCTTTTGGCCATGTATTCGAAATCAGACTTGGAACCTTATGTCGCTCGTAAGGTTCTTGTTGGATCCTTTCTGTACAAGTGGAAGTACCTTAATCGAATCTTCGCACTGCACGCTCGTTTTAACGAGTTTCTCAATTGCATCCGGTTTCACACTAAGCTGGATGTGAGAGATGTATAGTCAGAATATCACAGTTGGCTGAGGAACGGTAAGCTCAGTGGATTCAGTAAGCGCTGTAGTACCACCAATAAGAGGTTTGCTGATTGACAGGTTGTCTTCACGTTCCCGTTTCAATGGTGGCTGACGAGAGAAATTTTCAGGATCCAGAATTGCCACAGTTGATGGTGCGATCTTTTTTGCTAATTGGGCAATTTGCTCTTCTTGCATGGCCATTTCATTTCTGATTTCCTGTTTCTCGGTAATAGAGTTGATTACACTACAGAAAGACGAGACTGTTGCCTTCAATCTGGCACATTTCATCAATTAAACGCACTTGTCGCACATCTAAAACAAGTTTGGACATAAGTGGAATACGTCCACAAAGGCCTTGTTCCGCTTTATACTTGTGCACCTCAAATGAACCATCCGGTCGCAAAAGGCCATGCAAGAGACGTACTCGTCGTCCGACGTATTTCTGAAACGGGCACAACCGGAAAAAAAATCTTTCCGTGTAGACTTGCCACTGTAGACCGATAGGGGTGGACTCAGCAACGTGTCTGATCACAAATATAGGGGTCAAGTCGAAGTCGAATCGACCAACTCGACTCGACACTTCTCACTGCCGTGTCGAACAAAATTGCCCATAACAAAAGCCGACTGAATCTGATCGAGTCGGCAACGACTGTCAACTGTATTGTTTAAAGATTTAAAGTAATTGAAAAACTGCATCATGCAATAATTCAGGACTTCCATCACCTAAGTTGTCATTTTTGACATTCAAAGGATAAGTGTTTACAATTTTCACTCTTATATTGTCAATTACATTTACTCTTTTGTTATCCTGAAAACCTCATTGAAAATCTGCTTCAAAGTTGCAGATTTGAAACATTTCGGAGAAAGTTATTTATTGATATGTGGACAATAATCGATCTTTTCTCATCGATTTTATCTCGAAGTTTTCTGACCTTCTGGTAAAATCTCTGGATGTTTTGCTGAATAGGGGGTTTTAATTTAAAAAAAACATGTTTTTTCCATCTGTATCGACAATGGGTGTTCTTCCTAGCACAAAAATACTTTTTATGAATCTCAACTATTTTTTCTCGATTTTTAAACAAGAAAAATCCAATCATTTTTATTTTTACAAACCGACATGCAGTTTCACAAAGTGACATTTATTTTCAGAACGGGGGCTCCCGGCACTTAAAAACGGCTCCCATTATGACATAAATGTCAACTTATGTATGCTAGAAATCAATGGTTGGTTCGTTGGTTTAGATAGTCTAATTTTCGTGGCGTGTTTCATGGTGAAATATGATGGTGTTGTCTTGCATTCAAATTTTTTTCATAATATTTTGAAATTCGTTAATTGTTATGTTATGTATTCTCCTTGCGTGGAGTAACGATTATGATGTAGAAGGAGATGTTCGCTCATCACCATGAGGCACCAAGAGTGAACATTAATGTTTTTGGCTAGAATGAAAGATGTGAAGAGAAAGTGTTGAAAGTTCCGTCAGAGTGCGGCAGGTAGGAAATCAAACAGATGTTTTTTTTGAAAATCGAGCTAAGTGACGATCGACTCGACTTCTATAATAAGCCCCATAGTCACAGAGAATAGACATCCAGGGTGATCCAGGTTCGAACATTCTTTTTTCAATTTACTGTGTAAACTTTTATAAGCAAACTGTTGGAGCATCAGCGCCGCCTAGCCCAGGTTTCATCAAACTAAAATTGACAACGCCCATCTAATCTCGAGGTGCGCAGGTGGCGCCATCAACATACGATTCACCCAAACTAACGGAAACGAGCTGAAATTTTAAAACGTCAGTTACAGAGATTTACACACGGAGGGCACTCCAGCTTGGATGTCTGTTCTCTGTGCCATACTGTTCAACAACAATAATGTGGCAGACACAAGATGTCCGATACAGCGAGGAATTATAGTAAAGATGTCCACATCTTGGTAGATTTCCAAAGCGCTTGGTTTAAAGCACGACTTCGGATATTGCAAACTACAACTTAACCATCCGTCCAAACCTTGTATAACTTGATCTTGACCTTCGAACTTGTACTTCACCTTTGTAGAAATAGTAGATATGTATTTGCTGTTGAACCGGTCGATTTTGGCCATCTTAAATTTCGATAGATGAAAGTAGCTTTCATCATCCAGAATGAAAAACTCCGCAATTCTTTCGAGTCATCCAACGGCATTATATGCAAGCTACTTTAACTTCCCCTATTCTCCCCTTATCTTTCCCGCCACACTGTGATAACTTCCCTTTTTCGAAAAATTCAAAAAGCAAACCATTGCTCTGAACCCAACCCGACGAATGGAGCACTCGGCGAATAAAACATTTCTTTCTGTTATTACCATTGTCCTTGCAGGCCTCCGGAAACCGAGCCGAGTCCTTACGCGGGTTATCAGCTAGCATACGAAGTGAAAAAGCTCATGTAGGAACTAACAAATATTTTACCAATTCAACTTTCCTTTGTTCGTTTTTTAATGTTTGAGTCGTAGATGAACCTGCTTCACAACTGTGCAGTGCTTGATTTTGTTTAGATTCTTTACCTCCAGATGCTCCCAATCTTATGAACCTCTGATCGTTCGGTTACCTCCCCTGCCTCCCCATTCATTAGGATATTGGTTATGAACTTCCAACACCTATTGGTTTTCTTTTAGTGAAAAACATTTATTTTTGTAGGGTTTTGAGTTTGCAACCAAACTTGATCGTAGAATACATTTGAATTCAGTTGTACATTTGAGTAGAGCATGTTTTACCACCGATTGCTTGTTGATGGTTAGTGGAAAAGGTCTTACGTCTTTTATATGAATTCTCTGTAGGCCCACGAGTCGAGGAAGCGGGTCGGGTGCACAAAACCAGAACGGCGTAACGCTGCAGGCGGGAATTGCCGACGACCAGTCCAAGGACTTCGACTTTGAGAAGACGGAGATGAAGTACGATTCGACTGGTATGTTCCACTGGAGCCCTGCAAAAAGCTTGGAGGAATGTATACTGGTAGGTTGTCCTGTTGGCATTAGATTTGAATGGAATCGAGTTACGGGTGTTTTTAATTTTCAGGATCGAAATCAAGCGGCCATGACGGTTTTGAATGGGCACGTCGTTGTGTGTCTGTTCGCTGACCCTGACTCACCGCTGATAGGATTAAGAAATCTCGTGATGCCACTACGTGCTTCAAACTTCCACTATCATGAGCTGAAACACGTCGTGATCGTGGGTTCTGTTGAATACATTCGACGCGAATGGAAGATGCTGCAAAATCTGCCCAAAATATCCGTACTAAATGTGAGTTGCCTTCAATCGAGTGAATATCGGGTTATAATGCGACTTTTCTGACTATCCGTAGGGATCTCCACTAAGCAGAGCAGACCTCCGAGCGGTCAACGTAAACCTTTGTGATATGTGTTGTATTCTATCGGCAAAAGTTCCTAGCAACGACGATCCGACGTTAGCCGATAAGGAAGCCATCCTTGCCTCACTCAACATTAAAGCAATGACGTTCGACGACACAATAGGAGTACTGAGCCAGCGTGGCTCCGAACAGGATAATCTCACCCCGGTAGGAAGTCCGATCGTGCTGCAACGACGCGGTTCGGTCTACGGTGCCAACGTGCCAATGATTACGGGTATGAACATTCTCGAAACGAGGATTATTACGATTTCTAAACCAACCGGAACTTCTTACTACTTACAGAATTAGTCAACGATAGTAATGTGCAATTTTTGGATCAGGACGACGACGACGATCCGGACACTGAGCTGTATCTAACGCAACCGTTCGCCTGCGGTACAGCTTTCGCCGTGAGTGTACTCGATTCTCTCATGTCAACGGTAAGTTTCGCTTAGGGGTTGTGTAAGAATGCAGGAATAAAAATGTACCATTCACAGACATACTTCAATCAAAACGCCTTAACTCTGATACGTTCGCTAATTACGGGAGGAGCGACACCGGAGCTGGAATTGATTCTGGCAGAGGGTGCTGGCCTGAGAGGTGGCTACAGCACGCCCGAGAGTCTCAGCAATCGAGATAGGTAAGGATCTATTCTAATAGGGCAAATCCTGATGATACGCTTTTACTTTCGTTTTAAGATGTCGCGTCGGTCAGATTTCCCTGTACGACGGTCCGCTGGCACAGTTCGGTGAAGCTGGCAAATACGGAGACCTGTTTGTAGCAGCGCTCAAGTCCTACGGAATGCTGTGCATCGGTCTGTATCGATTCAGAGATACCAGTTCGAGTTGTGATGCGAGCAGTAAGCGATACGTAATCACCAATCCGCCGGACGACTTTTCTCTGCTGCCAACGGATCAGGTAAGCTCAGAGGTATACGCGGGAACTATCCGTAATTTAATTCTCAACCGCCTCACAGGTCTTCGTGCTGATGCAATTCGATCCAGGTCTGGAGTACAAACCTGCCACGGTTCGTGGTCCGGCTGGGGGTCGCAACCAGAACAGTCAACAGACCGGCGTCGGCGGCGGCGGTTCCAACAAGGACGACAACTCTTGACTATTGCTGTGTAGCGCCTTGACCGATGGTCCCTATTCCTACATATGAACAAAAGAAACCGATTTTATATACCAGATCGCGCAATATATCAAGCATATGTTTCGTAAGTTTACCAAATTGTTTTCCAAAAACCGTTAGGAGCAAACCGGCAACGTGTTTCGCTCCATTGTGTGTTAGTTGCAATTAATGTTTTCCATTTTTACTTGGTTGTCTATCTAGAATAATGTTATGAGAAACAAAGCTACTAGCTTCTATCCATCAGTTCCAATCCAGTATATGTTGCGCAATCTAGTATATAAAAGGGACAATGGCTTGAGGGGGTCTAACGTGTGGGCATTATGAGTCATTCAGTACGACCATGCCACTAGCGTAAAAACCTCCGAAAGCTTCCGTTAAGCCACCGCCTACTTATCCAACATCAACAATAGGCGCGTTAAGTAAAAGTTCATATGTTAGAGAAGAAAAACTTTGCTTCCCACACCATTCCGCGTTTGACGATGAAAGAGTGAGAAATGAACCAATAAGAGAAAGGAAATAGAGCAGATACCCAAAATGTTGCAGCATGTTTCGATCCCTGCTTAGTTGTGATTTAACAGTGATTAGTTCCTAAAACAAAATGTAAATGTAAGTCACTAGGGAAAGCTAAGGAACACACACACACGAACACGCACAAACAGTGAAGAAAAAAAACTAGATAGGCGAGATTTATCACATTTTTCAAAGACCATCCTAGGAGTGATTAGTTATGAAATTATAAAAAAAAAATATCGTGGAGAACATGTATGCAGAAGTCTTCGAAAAATTAGCGAGAAACACAGCTGTATGTCCATCAATGACGGGAAGTTTTATTTTAACTGTCCAATGTACTAACAAGCTTACCCTTATGCTGATGGAAAGAAAGGGATGTCCCTCTAGCCAAGATTGGATGAGGAATTTGGAGTGGAAATTGTGGTCAAATTTCAGCAAGTTACTGTAAATCAAATTTTATTACTTTTGGAATTCAAATGAATGTAAAGTACAGGAAAATATGGACTTCATTTTTTCAAATTCGAGCTGTTGGGCTTACGTTCCACAACTTGCATCAGATGTTGCACCGCTGTTGTATCTGCTTTATTTGATGCTCAACGCTTATTTGCGTTGAACTTCTTTTGATATCTAACTTTTTTTCTTAACTTCCTTGTGATTTCGCTTAATTATTGCCCAATATTTTTCAATTGGCCCACCTCCAGCGAGTTGGGAGGGCTTTTGTTCTTGGATACGGCTTACACGTTGTTGACGATATGCCATTCCTGAGCACAGGGAGCGAGGTTTCACCAAAACAACACGCAACAACTGAACTCACTTATATGGTGGTCCAACTTCCTATTAGAGGTCACCTTGGTCACAATGCTTCGTCAAGAAACTCGATTGAGGTTTGCTTGCCTCCAGCTCCGTGAGTGTTCCACCTTCCAAAGATCTTACTCCGCTTGTTCTAACCGCCAAGCTCGCTGTACACATTTCTTTTTCCAAAACCGACCACATGGTGCGTAGAATTAGTACAACTAAGGCGTCTTCGGATTTCTCCGCTGCAGATGATGTACAACATCACCAATAACCAGGGGTGCTCAAATTTATCCACTAATTCGAACTCATCTGCATCGATTGTCGATAGATGGCGGAGGATGACCTAGAAAGCTCGTTGGTAAACCGCGTTGAGAATAATGATCCCTCGATCGCTTTTACATTTGTAACGTAACAACTGTGTTTCTGTCAATAACTGTGAAATGCCAACTGTTAATGTATGCTTCTTGAACACTATGTTAAGGACAGAAAATAAGCTTATTGTGTTAAGGGACATACGGGATCAAGTTCCTATCACTTCGAAGTTTTCTGAGCGCAAACCTCAAATACTATTAGGACAACAGGCGTGAAATTTTCAAGAATTGTTTGCTCCACTGGAACACTCACTCTAAGCAATCCCATCACAGGCGCACACTTTCACTCTGTATATTTATCACCGAATAAAAGAGCACTTTGCTTTATCTACGGTGAATTATGGTTGTATCCTCTGTGAAGGTACAAATCTCACGCGCCGGCGTTACATTAGTGCGAAATGCCATCTCTGCCCTGGCAGTATAAAACTTCTGTCCCGAAAGCTGTTAGACTTCATCAATTTGACGCACTTTTCATTGTCCATAAGGGGATACATAATTTTGGTCGCAATGTTTCCCTTTGCAGTCCAGATTCGTTGCTTGATAGCCTGATACTTGACGTTCCCAAAATGCGTGTATTTCGAACTGTGCTGCGAACAGCACCGTTCTTGTTAAACACATCCACGTCCGAAAATCCTGGATTCGCTTTGAAAAAAGAATTTGTTTTGACGCAGTTTCTGGTCCACTGGTCCACTTCGACGACTTAATTTCATCGTTCGGGAAACAGACAAACGTTCCTTGAAACAGTGCAGCTTCACCCGCAGTGGTTTTGCCCCTTATCAACTGATTTAAAATCCTCGTACCTGACCGTATGGCCATCTTTTATGCAGAATATTGCTTTTTTTTGCAAAAGAATTTCTGTCAAAAGATTCCAGAACGAACCAACCATAAGGAGCATTGTACCTTACCTTACCAATCAGACTAAGGCCGGCGTGGCGTCTGCTGTACACAGAAGTTGTTTCCATTGTAATCGGTCCATGGCTGTACCTCGCTAGCCTCGCTGTCTGCGGAGGGTCCGCAGGTCGCCTTCTACTTGATAGATCCACCTTGCTCGTTGCGCGCCTTTTCTTCTTATACCTGTCGGTTCGTTTTCGAGAACCATTTTCACAGGGCGGTCGTCCGACATTGCCTCCTCCACGTTCCGATAAGGAGCATTGTACAGGGCAATAAAAAAGTTGGCCTTCACCCTGGGAAACATTTGATCCTTCAATGAAAACAGATGGTATTTTCAAATCATCGGACTTTCCCAAGCAAACTGTCATTACACCAGCCCGATGTTTGGTTCGGAAATTAAACTTCACTTTCCTCAGAACATTTTCAAGTTTCTTCAGTGAAATGTACCGGTATGTGAGGCAGGACACAGCATCGATGCTGAACAGCCTTTCGTAGGAGAACAGGATTATCATTTTTTCAACACAACCTATTTCAACAATAGCAATCCCTTCGAACGAGTCACTCGTAGTTCCTTTACCCACTCCGTTATCAAGTGGCGTTGCACTCTAGCTCTGGAAGATCCGTGCAAGTCTTACATGCGAATCCATCATCAATCGCATGGAATTTTCAGAAACGCTTCCTCAGCAAGTTTCCTGATGGAATGTATCGGGTTGTGAGCAATCTTTGCACGGACCGATTTAATAACGTTAGGACCGCGGATTTCCACTTCCCGTCTTCGCTACTTAAGATCATCATGTAGACTTTTTATGCGATAAACTGTGGTCAAATGACATCCTACCACCTCAGCAATATCCTTTGGCGTTTTCTGGGCATGCAGCAAACATGTAATCACCTATTTGGCGTACATTTGCAATGAAACAACTCCGATGTGAATCCTAGAGGGTTTGAGCTGTTTAGTGGAATACTTGTAACTATAAATTAGAAGAAAAATTAGTAATCTCCATTTAATTCCAACTACCTTTGCTTATCTTCGACAGATACGCGTATTTCGTCTACAATGTGCAGACTTCTTCAGTGTCTCGTACTAATAACTCGACTCGACTCGACTCGAAGTCGAGTTATTAGTACGAGACACTGAAGAAGTCTGCACATTGTAGACGAAATACGCGTATCTGTCGAAGATAAGCAAAGGTAGTTGGAATTAAATGGAGATTACTAATTTTTCTTCTAATTTATAGTTAGTTAACTCCGATGTGCTGATGCAGCACTTCAAAGTAAACATAAACAAATTCATTGTCGATAGGAAATAGTCATTAGTTCCACAAATTAACTCATCATTAAATATTTTCGCATTTTTCCTGCCACACCCTGTTTTTGCTTTAAACATGTTCCTAAAAACTCTTGCCTTTATGTATGTTTTCATATCTATATTTAACTTTCAGATCTTAAATTTCACTCCTGTTATTGAGTTTCTGTTAAACGTTTATAACCGATTTGTTCCCTCCTATCTTCCGTCAGTCGGCTTTCTTTGATAAGCCGTTGCGCCAGGCTCATGTGTTGATAAATTCGATATCTACAATCAGCGAAATAAACCATAGATATTCATAAGATTGCATTATGATTATTTGCCATAAGAAATAGGTATGAGTCTCATAAATTTGCCATATGAATTATAAAGATGTTGAAAATATAAAAATATGGAACAACTTGGATTCGAACCTTGAACGTTGAGGAGGGGTCCAGTAACTTGACCACTAGTATATATCAACACATGCAATCAAGAAAACTTAAAGGCGTACAAGAACAACGATGTGTAAAACAAAATCCATTCATAAGTCAGCCTTATGAAATTGCAAAGCATCGTTCATAAGTTGAAATTTATGAAAATCTTAAGTTTATTTTGCCTGAGTGAAGGATGAATATGGCTCCATCCGCTGGAAAACAAACCGAAAGCTGCTCCAAAGATCTAAAGAAAGAAGAAGAAACTTTTATTATTGATCTCAATTTTTCTAAAGGTCGGAGTCCTGGACAATTCGGAGAAATGTAATGTTACAGGGCACTTTAATAACATTGTTTTAGCTTTACCATTACTGATAAAGGTAAAGCTAAAACAATGCCCTTAAAGTACCTTGTGACACTCCTCTAAACTGTCCAGGACTTCGACCTATCGAAAATTCAGATCCAAAATGAGTAGTGCCCCGAAAATATGATTTGGAAATTGCACTTCAGAACAAGTAACAGTCATTTTTAATACACTGTTCGATGAAGATTGCATTGTTAATATACCTAGATGTGATGTGAATGGCTGGTGAATTTTCCCATCTTTACAGATAGCTTGCCTAACAACATACCTTTAGGCTAATTTTTCTACCATTTTTTTCTGTTCATCGTAGAGTAGAATCTACGTTTAGGAATTTATAAAAATCGACATTAGACTACGTTTGTTGCGTCACTCCTTGCGAATTCTCAATTGTTCTCTGTGAACGATTCGATTTTGAAATCACTCGTCCGAATTAAGATTTAACCGTTACAGGGTGTCTCGCAATAGGTGTTACTAAAACAAAATGGGATTACCGCAATTCAAATCAACCAAATCATAGCCATGATGAATCCTAGAGGGTTTGAGCTGTTTGGGGGAATGCCTGTAACTAGAAATTAGAAGAAAAATTTGTATTCTCCATTTAATTCCAACTACCTTTGCTTATCTTCGACAGATACGCGTATTTCGTCTACCATGTGCAGACTTCTTCAGTGTCTCGTACTAATAAGTCGACTATTATAAGTCGAGTTATTAGTACGAGACACTGAAGAAGTCTGCACATTGTAGACGAAATACGCGTATCTGTCGAAGATAAGCAAAGGTAGTTGGAATTAAATGGAGAATACTAATTTTTCTTCTTATTTCTAGTTAGCAAATCAAAGCATTTATTTATCATTTGAAAGATACATAATATAGAAATAAACCATATTAATTCAATTTGCATCTCCTGCCCTTTTCCTTGATAACTTTGCGCAAACGCTTTGTAAACCCAACAGGAATTCCTGAGGAATTTGGTCCTAAATATCAGCCTAATGTTTCTTGAATCGATCTAAAGTAAGCCCTTTCGTAGGGTCTATATGTTGAAGCATCTAACCCCAAAGTAGTCAAGTGGGTTGAGATCCGGTGAAGATGCAGGCCTTTCTTCGCTTGTGATGAAATCTTTGCCTTGTGAGCTGGAGCTGAGTCCTGTTGGAAACAAAATGGTGCATTCCCATACAGCGTTGAAGCATGAGGAAGCAGATGGTTCTTCAAAACCTGCTCGATGTAATATTCAGTGTTGATTTTTACGTTAGGTTCTATGGAAAGAAGAGGAAGTTTTCCTTTTCAGGAAACGGCGCCCCATACCATGGTTGTCAATACATTCTGATAGCGTTCTCAAGCTAGTGTGTCTCTTGAAATATTGGCAAGACTTTTGCCATGCACACGATCATTTTTTGGATTATTACTGTCCTGAAGGAGGAAGAGCTTTTCACCCGAAAAAAAATCTCACAGTCACCGTGCCGAACCAAAAGATTTCTGCTTCTTTGGACCCTGGCTTGCTTTGACACTCCATCACCCGTGAACCCGTTGTTTCTTATGCGGCTTGCCTTCCAGATCATTTCTAGAAGCCTGTTCATTGAAGCAGGGGACATTTTGAATTGCTCAATTTACGGCCAGGTACTGCCGGATTACATCTTATTCGCTCCCCCACCCATTTGATGTTTTTCTTTGTTCTGGCCGTTCATCTGGATCTGGCACCTCCATTGTGTTGAATATGGACATTTCCAGTTTCTTTGAATCGTTTCAAGGTACAAAAAACAAAACGCTTAAGGCTATTGAATATCTGACACGGTCTAAGCTTTTGCAAATGTATTTTTAAAACTTGCACCCATATGGCTTCCATGGTAGCTGATAGATATAAACAAACGGAATCACTTATTTATCTTCAGCGATAAGCTATCAAAAGAATACACTGAAAACGGTTATAATCAATTCCGCTGGGTTAAAATTACCCAGCTGAAATAAACCAAGACTGAAAAAAGATGACCTAATGTGAGACACACTGTACTGTTGCAGAGATGCCGTTTTCAAAACCTCAAACTTCAAAGTAACCAACCAATTCGACAAAGATTTTTCATTAGGGCCTAACTGACAAACGTAAACAATGGCTTCTTCTGCGAATTTCTCGTCATTGAAAACACGCACAATCAATCAACCACGGTCATTTCGAAGAGGAAGAGCTCACCTGTACGATAGAATTGGAAGCTTACATTGGTAGCCTTTGTGCCACGAGAAATTTACGGAAGAAGCCATTGTTTACGTTTGTCAGTTAAGCCCTAATGAAAAATCTTTGTCGAATTCCTTGTCGATCGAATGGTGACAGTCTCCACTGAAAGCTAAACCATACATAAAAATATGATAAATATGATGATAGTTTAAAAGACAAAATTGGTCTATTTTTCTCTAACTATTTTTATATTCCTAGAAAATTTCCAAAATCAAAACAAATTCACTTGAGCTTCAACGAAGTATTGAATATTAAAAACTATGTTATCTCTCGTGAGGTCGTTTCAAGAGATCTTAAGCTTTACTCCAACATCATCAATATTACTGCAGATATATACTCTTGAGTGTTGACAAATATGGTCCGTTGAATACTTTTCCTCTTACACGTACAAATTTAGACTTCCCTAGTGAATCACAAAATTACAAAACAGAATTACTCGTCCTTATGTTTCAAATTTTGCATTCAGTTGTAACAAAACGATAAAATAAAAACGACTGCTAGTCTTCGAAAGACATTTCAATTCAAACGCGAATAGTGTGGAATTCAAAGTCATCCATTGCTTCGACTGCCAAGACAAAAATGTGCTTACCCGAAAACACCCAGTCACCATATCGTTATTAAAGAGCGAATCGATTTAGAAGCAGGCAGCTCGAGAGCAAACGGGAATCCATCGAAAGGATGCTACACTAAGACAAAACGAAACCAAACAAAAATTAATACGACACCCAAAGCAGATAAAAATCTGACGGAATCAACAACTAGTCTTTGTAAAATAGTAAAACACTTAAAAAAATCACACTGCTGCTTACGATTGAATGTTTACCATTTAGTAAACATTTCTTAGATAAACCAACAAAATAAGGTGACATAGATTTTCGCAGATTTAGTGCCGTGCATTTTTTTTTTATAGAAAACTGAATCTAAAAATTAAACTTAAAAACAATGTTGTAAATTACAAAAAGTAAATAACATCACAAATAGCTAACAAAAAGAATTATCTTAAGCTAACGTGTCCATCTCGAAGCAAATTTCTAGATTAAAGGCAAAAGTCATTTTTATATTGAACTAGAACGAAGGGTTTTGTAGAGCAGTCACCTTCAGTTCTAGAGTTGTTGCACGTTAAGTTGAACAGGATTTTTGTTTTGTTGATTTATCAACACCAAATTGTAACTGTATATAAATTTACACACACACAAACACACAAATATCGCAAGCATTAAAAACATATGTAGGTACGATATTCGAGCTTTTATAAAAATAAAAAAAAAACAAAACGCGATTATTTCCAGTAAAATCATTCTAATATAAAAAAAAAATACCAGCAAAACAAATTAAACAACAAACCAACAAAATATTCTCGATTACGTGTAAAGGCTTGTGTAAAAAATAGTTGTAATCTGAAAGCTATTGCGCGAAGAAAACCTAGACAAAAGTAAAATTCATCTTGACAGTAACGCTAGCCAGTGAATTATCGAAAAAGCGAAGCTTACTTAGATTGCGTGTGTGTTTTTCGGAATGGAAACAAGAGGATGGACAAGGTTGCGGAATGCAGAGGAATGAATATCCATACTGTGCGAACAATCACCCTAAAGTATCGCTTTACGGAACCAGTAGTGCGCTCGAATGATTTTGTTAATATATAATATCGAATGGTTTTAATTATACAACCAAGTTTTGTTATACGCAACAACAAAAAAAAACTATTGGAAGGCACGCATCCGCTCTTTTTCATAACGTTCTTTCTAAATGTGCAAAGTCATAACTAAACAAAAACGAAAAACCTACAGTAAAATTCCATAGATAGCGCCTTTTTAGAGCAATGTGTAGTTAACACGTGATACAGAGACACACGCAAAAGCCGCCTACTTTGTGATTTTGAATGTTGAAGAAAATTTTCCCAGGACATTTTGTTCTATTATTGCTGGGTCGTTTATGGATTTATTTTTTAATATGATTATGGTAATCGAATATTTTTGCACATGACAGATAAATGCAATCCAGGATTATACATTTTATGTCATTGTTATTGCATTTTGTTTTCATTCATTTTCATTCAAAACATGAGGGAGGTTTTTAATTTTAGTTGTCGAAAACTTTTGCTATTGAAGTGACTATCGATATAACCGTGTTTAGTTTGACATTGTTTGTTGATATCACAATTTACTTACGGCCTACTACGATTCGACGCTGAAAACAAGAAGGTAAATCATGCTGACTCAATTTTCGCGTATCCATTAAAATTCGACCTCATCACTTTATTCTTTCGAATCGTTTTATTTGTTTATTTTGTATTCCTCCGGCTATAGTTTTTATAACGACCCATTTGAGATTGTTTACGTTTGAACAGCATATTTGTTCGTATTTTGTTCAGCAAAATGAAACTGTGGACATTCGAAAGACTAAAATTCAAAGTAAATGAGAGCTAGTTATATTCAGAAAAAAAAAATATTCTCACAAATGTCTAATGGTCAGTAACAATTGGAATTCCCCAAAAAAAAATTAAAACAAGTGTAAAGCAAACATTTTTCTATAAACAAATTTGTTTTCACTTGAATATGAAAATCAAAAAGGAATGGTGAAAATGATCATAATCTAGGCTTTTTTTACAACAGTTTTTCGTAAAAAATCAGATAAAAATGCAAAAAATAAGTACGCTAAATATAAATGTAAATACGAGTGTTTAAATAATATAAAAAATCTTCTTATAGACAAAAAAAAGCTAATAGAATTTAATTTTAGATAAACCGAGGAAAACAAAATGTAGAATAAACAAAACAATTCACTCACACCCACAAAACCCACGCGATAAAGAGCAACTAAAAAACAACAACAACAACCAGTTCACTCATATTTTCGAAGACGTTCATAGATACGGGGTAAAATACAAGCAAAACAATGAAATTAAAAACAAAAACATAAACAAATGCCTCAAAGTGTGTTGCGTTAAGTTTACGGTTTAGGTAGCAGTGAATATTATTGTTTTAGAGAAAGCAGAACGTGAATACGGCAGCGCGCACGTGAAAATCGCAGGTTACATTACGTAAACAAGTTGTTCCCCTCGAACTGAGAGTATAAATCTAATAAATAGTAAACCGCTTAAACGCTCGTATAAATCATACAACTAACATCAACAGAGAAAACCATAGGTTGTAAAGTGCTGCTACAGATTTACCTTAGAAGCGACGCCTTTGCCAGATTTCGTGAGAAACATTTTCCTTTCCATTCCTTAGTTAACGTTATTGCCGACACTGTGCTACTAGCGATAGTAACAGCAACTTTTTACGTCATGTGACTTGCGGGAGAAGATCGTTGATAGTGAAAAATAATATTTGTTATTATTAAACAAATAGAACAATTACGTAACCGTCATACATGGCGCGGAGTACGGCAACAAAGCAAGCCAACAGTAGACAAAAGTATTGAAATCGCAGCGTGCTTCGAACCGACACATACGTTCACACACATACACAAACATAAACACAACCACACTCACACAAAACTATACACAACCTTCTATCACAGACAAATACACACACACATACACATAACTTGTTGTATATTTGAGCTATTATTCCGCCTGGTAGAACGCGTGTTCAACAAACATTACTAAGTACGATTTTATATAAATAAATACGTTGGCATACGTGATAGACGGATGGATTGATGATCATTTTTTACGAATTTCATTTTCTTTCACCATTTTGAAAAGATTCTAACCTCACTTGTGTAAAATAATACAGGAGAAATACACCGAAAAAAATCGAATGGACAGTAAAACGTATACAAAAGAAGATCACCAAGAGAAAGTTGATTTAGAAAACACATTCTGCGTGTTCAAGTTTACAGCAGAATTAGTGCAGACAGGTGTGTTTTGGGTTGTCCTTGTTTTCCACTTCGTGTATTTATTGTTTACGACACTTGAGATAAGAATGATGGAAGGAAATGTTGTTAATGTTAATATTATTGTTAATTATAAATTGAAATAAAAAAATCAGTCGGATAAATAAAATCAAGAGATATTGACTTTAGATGACAATCGCATGGATAAAGTATGTACAGTTACAGTAAATCGCAAAATTGAGCGTGCAACTGTAGCAATTTCACTCTGATCAATTTTTTTTGTGGTAAACCAAGTCTGTTTTCTGTTGTTATTTAAAGATTGTTGACAATTTCATTGTTTATGCTTGCTTTGGCTAGCAATTGAACGAGGGGAAATTTTACACGCCATTCATTACATGTCCATGCGCAGGTTGGACGGTAGCCTTCGTGATGATATGTTCATCCAGATCTTCTTCTACTCGGTACCTGGATGGTTCCTTTTCACTCTGGGTATTTCCGTTTGTTCCAGATAGAACTGGTGTATGAGATCACTGGAGGGTTTTGTTGGTTGTTGATAGGAAGAAAGGGAGTTTGCTGAGAGAGGAGTTTGAGGCAAGGAAGATCGGCGGAGTCATTAGTGTATTTATAATTATCGGAACAGTCTATACGTACATTGTTTAGTGTTTCTTCAAATTTCCGTGTACATTCATTGACTAATGGTTGAGCTGAAGAGAGGTATATCTTATTACTAATTGCATATCATTATTATTCTCACTACGAAACATAATCATAAACAAATTCGAATCCCCAAGAAGTAACTAACTTCTCCAAGAGATGACGGCTTTAGCTTTTTCTTCACTGTGTACTCCAGTTTATCGATTTCTACTTCAGACCTACATGCAACGATGATATCGTCCAAATAAATCAAAAGATATATTAGTCCCCCGGGAACCCGTTTCGTAAACTAGCATGGATCCGCTCTTGCTTGCTTAAACCCAATCGCCTCGAGTATTGCGCAAATAGTTTTGTTTCACACTCGCGCTCCTTGTTTCAGTCCGTAGAGGCTGCGCTGAAGTCTACATTCTAGTTTCTCCTGACCTGGCTTCTCGAAACCCTTGGGTTGCCGCAAATACAGCTCCTCCTTTAGCTGTCCGTGCAAGTATGCACTCTT
Organism: Aedes japonicus; assembly: GCA_034211315.2. Taxonomy (NCBI): domain Eukaryota; kingdom Metazoa; phylum Arthropoda; class Insecta; order Diptera; family Culicidae; genus Aedes; species Aedes japonicus. The sequence continues at coordinate 24,152 of JASCZW010011642.1, forward strand.
CACATCCACGTTGCAAACGTTCATTTGTGTCTGACCGGCAATAGTCAGCAGGATCCTTAGCGTTGTTTGAGTAGCCACCGGTGCGAAAGCAAAGTCATAATCGACGCTGTACTGTTGCGAGAAGCCCTGCGCAACCAAGCGGGTCTTATACTTGATGTCGATACCAGCGCTGTCACTTACTGCCGATTGCTTTTCGGCCAACTGGCAATTCGACCAGCGTTCACGTATCATTCTGCATTGGAGCATTCCTCAAATTGTTCTCCGAGCTTTGAAATTCTTCTTCGTAGCTCTCCGGATCATCTTCCAGAACCATTGCCACTTCAACAACAAAATCTTGAAGTCTCTTCGGTAGAACGCCGCTAGTCGAACGCTGTTATCTAACAGACGCTGATGGTACATTGCGGCCGTCGTCCAGTTCTCCAGTCGTAGAACTCCTCATCGGAATCGTGTTCAGATCCCCCTTGATGTGATTGGTCGTCCTGAAGTGAATCCTCTTCCAGCAACTGCTCCCCTTGAGTACCTACTTCGTCCTGAACTGCACCTTCGTCGCATATCGCTGCCCGCCACTCGTAATCTTCCGGTTCAATCCTAGGTAATCGCTTCCGGTTCCGTCATTTGAGAACCGTTCCGTTGCTCGATGAAACGCGCATCGCGACTTTGGTTATGAAATCTAAGAACCTGAATGCCTTGTGATCCTCACAGAATCCAACATAGACAAGCTTCTGTACTTTGCAGTCCAATTTGGCACTCTTAACGTCCGGATTATGCACATACGCCGGATATCCGAACACACGAAGATGGTTCAACACAGGTTTGTTTCCGAACTATTTCTCGAACGGTGTCTTATGAACGACACGAGAAGGGAGGCAATTTTGGACGTGGGCGGCAGTCATAATCGCCTAACCCCAATATTTCATATGGAGGTCTGCATCAAGCAACATACAAGTTTCCATCTCCTGCAACGTGCGGGTTTTGCGTTCAGCCACACCGTTCTGCTGCGGGCTGTATGCAGCGGTGTACTGACCTTGAATCCCCTCCTCCTCAAAGAATGCCTTCAACTAGCTGTTAACGTATTCGCCTCCTCCATCCGACCTAACCACGCATGGTGTCCTTCCTTAACGCGTCTTGGCGTGAGCAACATACCGTTATATGCAACCAGCTACATCTGACTTCTGTCGCAACAAACATACAACGGTATAGCGGCTAAAATCATCGATGAGTGCCATTAGGTATCGACTGCTCCTTTCGCCGCTTATACTCGTCTAGCAACTTTTGCTTTACGAACGGCATTGTCACATCTGCTTTCAGCTGGCTCTCCAACGCCGTCACCAGACCGCTGAATGACTCCGGTAGACTCCGAAGTATTATTGCAATTTGCAACGATTCTTCGAGCACTTGGTCCGCACACGCCAGACGAATGAAAAGCTCCTCCAAGTAGTACAAATGCTTTTCCATATCTTCACCATCAACGTAATTGGAGCTTCAAATTTTCTTAAACAAAGACACGAGATGTTACGGTTATTTTCCCATGATACTGCTTCAACCAGTTCCACACGTCTCGCGTCTTTAACCAAGTTGAGTTGGTTGTCTTCCATGTGTGGCATGACCTTAATGTACGATGATGCTATATGAGCATGTCTTATTTGTATAACTATAAGCAACTCGACATACGACAGTCGACATCACAACGGTGACAACATTACTGGTAACGAAGTAGTTGTACAGCACAATTCGGTCCCTTTCGCGTCTATAACTTGGAAGAGGTAAGACGTGCGCTTTCATCTCGGTGGATCCGGGCCACAGAGAACAGACATCCAGGCTCGAACATTTTTTCCCCAATTTACTGTGTAAACTTTTAAAAGCAGACCGTTGGAAAAACAACGCCGCCTAGTCCAGGTTTCACCAAACTAAAATTGACAGACTATCAAATCTCGAGGCGGACAAGTGGCGCCATCAACATACAATTCACCAAAACTAACGGAAACGATCTGTAATTTTAAAGTGGCAGTTACAGAAGTTTACACACGAAGAGCAGTCCAGCTTGGATGTCTGCTCTCTGTTTCCGGGCTTTGGCTGATTTCCTTAATGGCGGCAGAACGCACATTCCAGATACAAAACAATCACCGCATGAAACTCATATCGTCTTTCGTCCAAGCACTGGTTTTACAACAGCAACAACATACCACCGCTCGTCTCTCTTCTGCAGCATCTCAATTCGAGTTTTCCAAATCGAATAATTTTGATTATTCAATCTGGGAAATAGGAATTTCTCACTCATGGTCCTGATCCTATTCACTAGACACCCCCAACGAATCACAACAACCATCTGAATGTATGTGTTCGTTTTTGTTCACACCGAATGGTTTCTCTACACACACTACCGTTATGAGCTGCACGATGCTGAAGAAGAACACTGTGTGCTACTGCCAAACTAATACACGGACAGCCACCTAAGCACTACTCGAGGCACCGCAGCTGCTACCGCTGCTACGCAGCAATCAGCCACCGAAGACAACATGGCTCCTCTGGAAATTTCACACGAACCAAACGCCTGCAAAACAATTCTCTCGACTTTCACCACCGATCTGGGCCCATAACCTATTGGACGAAATGGGCAGAACCATCGACCATGCACAAGCTACCCAGCAGACACAATCCCGACGGAACAAGCGGAGAAATCGACCGTGAGACTTTTCGGACATGTGTTACTGAATGATGGTGAAACGAGCTAATACACTTTACAACTAGTATTTGCGAACGTTAGGTTTGGAATTCAAAACTATTTCAAAAAGTATGCACTTTTTCTCTTATCGCCTCTCGCCGCACGACAGACATGTGGAAAGATACTAAGCACTTCCACAATAACAGCTGACCTGGCAATAACGAAGTAGCAACCTCGGGCGGTCAATCATGCTCATGCTATACAACTGACTTTTGCGCAAAATGAGCATTGGCTTCAGTATTTCTGAATATTAGGGGGGCGATTGATTCAGTTTCCATCGATATACTGGCAGATAGTCTGCACGGTAGTGGTTTACCAAGAATGTTAAATGATTTTTGAATAATTTACTGTCAAATGACCAGCTGACAACTTCTAGCATTAGAGCTATATGGGCTTACCCCAGGGTTCATGTTTAAGTCCCTTACTTTATAATTTTCATGCTAATGATATTGATAACTGCTTGGAAAATATATGCACGTGCGGAAATCTTGCAATGATCATTGTAAAAAAATCTAGATAATCTGTCCATCTGGGCCAGTAATTTAGGGATCGAGTTTTCACCGCAAAAAACGAATTGGTAGTGTTTACTAGAGAGCGGTTCTCAGCCCAACTGCGCCTCAAGCTATTAAGAAGAGACATTACCCTATCTTTGATCTTCAAATACCTTGGAGTCATGTTTGATTCGAAACGCACTTGGTGATTTATTTTATTAGCGTCTCTGTACGTCTGCTGTAGACGTTTTTGGCCGCACTTGGGGTACTCACATTGCGCATTTAAAACAGAAATGTCAACAAAGGATCAATTTTCTAGGATCAATTTCCGGACATGGGGAGGGGGGTGTACTCACCCGGACCTCATTAAACTCTACAAAACAACACTATTCTTTCAGTTCTTGAATATGGCTCTTTTGCTTCTTCTCGGCAAGAAACAGCCACCTCATTAAATTGGAACGCATTCAATATCGTTGTTTACGTATTGCCCTGTATGCATTTAACGCATAATAGGAGTGAAAACCTTACAGAACCGCTTCTGGGAGCCCTCACTGATCAAGTGTGAAATCAGTTACAACCTTGTGATTGAAAACTTCGAAGAAATGCTTGAATTGAGTACTCAGTCCGATATTAGTCTTCAATGCTATAATTCTCCTAGTGTACGCTGCACTAATCACAGTTCCTCCATTGCTTATGATCTCTTCATGAAACAGGCTATTCAAGAAGTTCCATATAAACTTCGACCTATTTTAATTCCCCATATTTTTATTGAAAAGTACCAACATGTCAATTGCAATAGAAGAATTTTCACTGATGGGTCGCGCATTGATGGATCCACTGGTTTCGGTGTCTACAATGAATACTCATCTGCCTTCCGGAAACTTCAGGAACCTTGTTCCGTATATGTTGCTGAGCTGGCAGCAATCAATTTCGCATTGGGGATAATTTCCGACATGCCCATAGACCATTATTTCATCTTCACAGATAGTCTCAGTTCTGTCGAGGCTCTCCGGTCGATGAAAACAGTGAGGCACTCATTTTACTTTCTTTCAACAATAAGGGAGGAGATGTGTGCGTTGGTCGAAAGATCATTTAGGATTACCTTTGTATGGGTCCCCTCACATTGCTCAATTCCAGGCAATGAGAAGGCAGACTCACTAGCAAAGGTGGGCGCACAAGAAGGCGAGATTTCTGAAAAAAGAATTTCACAAGATGATTTTTTCCCATTAGAACGTCAGAGTTCTCTTCAAAGTTGGCAAAACGATTGGACAAGTAATTCTCTTGGGCGGTTGTTTCCATTATTCCAAATGTTTCGTCAAGATCGTGGTTCAAAGGTCTGAATGTAAGTCGCGGTTTCATTCGTGTGATGTCAAGACTTATATCCAACCACTACTCGCTAAACGCACATCTCTACAGAATTAACCTCGTCGATAGCAATTTATGTAGGTGCGGATCCGGTTATGATGGCATCGCTCACGCACTTTGGCAATGCCCGGATAATGATGCCTCCAGAGCACGACTATTGGATACCCTAGTGGCCCGAGGTAGACAACCCTTCCCAGAGGTAAGAGATGTGTTGGGAATGCGTGATCTTCCCTACATGCAAGCGATTTACAAATTCCTTTGTTTGTCTGATCTAAGAGTGTAACGTCATCACCTCCCTTCCTTCAACTCTAGTTAATTCAAAACCATTGTGTCCCAGTTATACTATCCTTTTGCTTCCGTTCTACTTGTACCTGCCCAGCAAGCTGTTGTCACCCATGTGCGGCTTAGTTCCTGAAAGGAACTACAGGGATCGAGGTTTTGGTAGATGGCGCAACCAAAAGCAGCAAATAATGGCTTAAATAAGTTACCTACCTAGCCCTTTCCAAACGATAATGTGACCCATTAACCTCGAGCTAGCCACGAGTAATTGGCATCCCTCTTTTACTAATAACGAAAAGTAAAACTTTGTTTACAGCAATATTGAATATCGGCTCCGTAAAGTGTTACACACGCCTGAGCCTAACAAATTAACGAACTGATTTAAAAAATAGATGCGATGAACGCTGATCAAGGGACTGTTCACATAAGTTAAAATACAGCTAAGTAATTTTCATAATCTGTGAAGTATTGTTCTGTGAAAACCACAGACCACACTTTATTCAGTATAACTTTCAAACATAAAATACCTAATCTAATCTTCGGCATACAAAAAAAAAAGCTATGCACCTGGTGGCATTTTCGCTGAATCAAATTTAACTGATTCTGGACGGATTACTTTGCTTATTTTACGCGCCTCGTTCTCACTTACGGAAAGAGAATAATTGCCACTTAGAATGAAGTGAAACTGCATGCAAATCAAATGAAGAGTCGGGATTTGTCAATTCGACAATTGACGCCTCACTCGATTCGACGAGTCGTTTGGATCCACAAGGCGCGTAGAATAAGTATACGTATATATCTCGATTCAAGCGTTAAAAACAAGTCCACAACCCTCTAGTGAAAGTGAATGACATTCAATTTGGGTGCTCCGGTGGCGTTCCCGTTCGTTCCGGTGCCGTGGGTTTTGGACGACGAATTCTTCTGAGTAACGGCTGCCGATATCGACCGGCCTATGATTTGCGAATTGAAAGCAGCTCTCCGGGACCCTCGAGGAATCGTCCCAGTTCTTTCTGGCGTATCCAAAACCGAGAGCGAAGGCAGTGTGATGATGTTCTTCGTTGGGGAAAGCGGATACCGGGAGGATGTGGCAGATTTAACCATGTTGAATTTGGCATGACGCTGATCGATGTCCGTTCCGAGAGTTCCAGGAACGCCGGTATTACGGACGATGAATTTAATATTGGTACCGAGTGGTGGTATCCGGGTGTTGGTCGCCGATGCTGATGAGGAGATAATTGGCTTCTCCAGCGAAACAGATGCCTTCGGTTGTGGTCTTTGACCGAGTGGAGCCAACCTTTTATGCATTATACTATTATTAAAGCGTGTAATTGATTGTGCACTATTGTTTCGACTAATGGACAGCTCATTGCTCGTCAAATAGTTGTAGTTGTTGCTTATTAAAATTCCAAATGATTGATTGGATGAAGGAATGATTAAATTATTTGAAGCTTTCTGCCTAGGCGGTTTTTCAACAGTATCTACGAAGGAAATAATGGGATCGCTATTATTCTTAACAAACTCTTTGGCATTTCTATGATTGTTTCGCATGATTTGACCAGAACTAATATGAAGATATCTTTCGATATCATTAGGAACAAGCTGTAGTTCACTATCCTTGCTATGCTTTATGTTATTACCACTTCTGGATGATCGAATTCGGCTCATCAGTGGGGGATCAGCTGCCAGCACTTCTTCGTGGAAAGGATCCGAGCTTTTTGCCGTCGTGCTCTTTCAATCGTCACATTTTTACCAAGCGACCCTCAAATGGGGAAAGGCGGTCATCCACTCGAGAAGTTCTTCCCGCAGTTTACTATCGCTGGGAAGTTCATCTTCACCGTACAACATACGTTCGATTCGTTCCCACTCTAACTGATTCTGCTTCACGGCATCCTCCGCCCACGGAATAGACCCGGTACTGCTCCTTCCCAGGCTACTGGTAGGTGATCTCGAAAAGGATATCTCCGTCAGTGTATCCGAATCATCGTCCTCGTCGTCATCCTCGTCACCTTGCCCGTGGCTATTCGAACGTAAAAAGCCACGATTTGATGTCATCACTGCTTTTTATAATAATTGCAATTTGATTTGTTACATTTTCAATGATTTTTGTAATCAATCTTTTTCTCCATCAATAAAATGGATTTTTTCACGTCTTTCTTGGGGTTTGTTTATTTTTATTCATTGGTGACCACAACAAAAAGACAGCGAGGGGTCCACTTGCAATTTTATCTCTGTAGCAAAGTAATGACTTGCACACAAGTCATACGCTTGTTTTGGGAATACTCAAAAATAGATGAGAAACCACTCATTGTCA
>JASCZW010011643.1:0-31303 GCA_034211315.2 Aedes japonicus
AGTGACCTAATGATATGGAACACATTAGAGTAGTGCACGAAGAGATGGAAGTCTTAAATTTGTGTATTCTTTATGTTGCACTATGTAATTTTAGGTTCAAGTCGAATCTTAGGCGTCCCAATACATTGCATTCTAACTCTTAAACTTACTAATATTCAAATACATATTTGTGTATCTCCTTAAAATAACTACATGGAGATTAATTTGAAATAAAAGATAAACAAGAATTCAGCGTATTGTTTAACAAAACGAACTCTATTGCCAACCCAAACCTTTTATCCAACATCCCACTGATTTCTAGTGGAAGTGCAGAGGAATCCTCGGCTTCCAGCAAAGCGACGTCAAGACATTCCTTATTTGCACTGCATTCGGGTGAGGCGGGTACCGGTATTGCCTTAATTTAGGATCACCAGTTGAGGATGCATGTTCGTACCACCACATTGAGGATGCATGTTCGACCCAAGCATCATCTGTTGGTTCTACATGTAATTATGGCTGATCTGGAAATAACGGAGTATCAACCTTGGGTGGTTAATCATGTTCATGCTCATTTCTGGTGCTCGCCGTATTTGATTCTTGATAAATGATTCTATATGCTTTATCGATTATCGATTTCCGGGTTTTAGATTGGTTTTTTAGAAACAACTTCCAAAGCTAATTTTGGCTAAGAAAAAAACTTACTGTATATTTTTAGGATATCTTACTCACTTACTTATGTCTCCTGTCAATCCCTAGGGTTGCATAGGACGAATTTCACGCCAACTCATCCAGTTGTTGGCAGCACCCTCTCAGAATCTAATGAAACTTTGTGGGTGTGTAGACTATGTCTTTTCAAGCAACTTTACACACTTTGTTTTTTTTTCAAAATTTATGTAAACTACCATTTGAAAAGGTCTTAAGTATTTTAATAGATTTTTTCGACCCAGTCGAGTTATTAGTACGAGACACTGAAGAAGTCTGCACATTGTAGACGAAATACGCGTATCTGTCGAAGATAAGCAAAGGTAGTTGGAATTAAATGGAAGATACTAATTCTTCTTCTAATTTCTAGTTACAGGTATTCCACTAAACAGCTCAAAACCCTCTAGAACATATTCAAGCAACTACAAGACCGTATGTAAGTGACTAACCGTTTGCAATTTTTGCTAAATGTAGTTCAAAATGAATGTATAATCATATTTGTTTACATGAGTTTACGGTAGGATCCATGTCTCTTCAATACCCCAGACTTCACTATTCTGCACCCAAATGTTCCGAATCACGGTTCCCTCGGTTACCGAAGCCTATTATTGTTAACACATCAAAACAAACTGCAACCAGCAATATTTCCATGTACGACCGAACAAGACTTGGCAGACGAGCGCTGGATTAGGACATGTTTCACTTTTCCCAAAACGGACCTTTCCACTTTATGTAAGGTAGTGATGCACCATCATCATGCGCAATAGACCACCAAAAGAGTCTAACAAAACAGCATAACGTACACACACGCACATCAAACGCCCCTACGTTAATATTGCCCATTTTCGGAGGGGAATGAATGATCCACTTTCGAATTTTATTGTTGCCATTACTGTCTACAAAAAGGGTGGGTGACGCACCACCACCAACGGCGCCGAAACAGAGATGACTACGACGGTTATGTAGTTTTTCATTCAACTGTTCCGACTCTTAGCTCTTTACATTCGTCACGCTTCATGGCAGCGACTTGGCTTGCGAAAAAAAACACTTCGATGGATCTGAGACAGATAGCCGGCTGGTCTGTTCGAACTTCTTTGCCAGCGAATACCTAAGCATGCAAAAGAGTGAAAAACGGATCACCAATATCTCCACCCCTGAAGATATAATATCGTAAATTCAATGCATTTCCATCAAATATACGAATCAGTGAGCTTTAACGACGAAAGTGCACTGGCGAAGTAACCTCCTTTCCCCGTTGCTTGTTCACATCTTTGATATACCTACAAACCGTTTCACCGCGCATCGCTTCCGCAAAAAAAAAATCAAGGTGAGGAAAGTTTGCGGGAGAATCCAGGACCTGACCCCATTCCAACTTGTTAGCTCGATATTTTTATTCGCTTCGAGTTGACGAGTTGACAATGTGTACGACGACGACTGTTGTTCGATCGAAGGCATACATGGAGGAGGACAACAACTTAGATGGCACCGAAGGACACGAAGCATGTTTCCAAATAAGATTAACCTACGAGCTACGCTATAAACTTAATTATCACTTACCCTAGCAAGGTTGGCCGGTGCAGGAGTTATATGGTCTTTTCTAAGTTGTGGCACTAGTGTGGCATCACTGTCTCCGCCTAAATGGTCTGGTTTGTTCAGCTCCAGCAGCATGTCTAGCTCGACTTCCTTGCCTTTGGTTTCGCCACGCTCGTACCACTCAACGGTGACCGAGCGTGACGCCTCGTGGATCCTGGACACCATCGCGGAATGTACGCGACCTGCAATTGAACAAACGAAAAAAGAGACATCAGAAATGGCCCATAACATGCGGGGTATTTGATGAAAGTTACACTGGGACACTATCTTTTGGCAGCGACATTTGGTTGATTTGTCTTCGGTCTTTTTCGATTTGCGTAACGATGAAGATTTTGAACTACCGACACTCAAACTACAATGACCGTGAGGCTCTCCTCCGGCTGGAAGATGTTTTTCTATGCTTCGATCTCGTTTCCGGGATTTCTCCGAACAGCGACGTCAGACGTTTCTTCAACCAGAGCATTGTACAGTTTCAATTTTGTTCACAAAACAGGTCAGATTGGTCAACACCAGAGCAAAATTCGACAATTTAGTTTCGGCCCCTTCGCGGAGGTGGCCACACACACTTCACAATAACAATCGGCGAGATAACACCGTCCGTAGTCCAGAAGAAACCCTGAGATTAAGGCTAGTGCACTTTTTCAACTGTCATCGGATCTTGAACGGCACCCAAACTGTTCGGGCGAAAACGAATGGAAAACTGAGTCAATATCACCACATTTCGTTTTGTTCCGCGCACTCTGTTGCTACTGCGATCCGTTTCGGTTGACTTGAGTCGCCTGCTGTTGTTTGTTGTTTTTTGTTGTGTCGTCGTGGTGGCTGGCAATGTGTGCACAAAGCGCGTGTATAGAGCATCTCGGACTTGACAATCATATGTTTCTCACAGCACTACTGGTGATATGGTGAGAGGTCTCGGATATGTGGAGAGCAGAGGAGAGGGGCGACGACGCGATGGTGGGAACCGATGGATAGCAATCGCGTTTCTTGACCCACGTGTACTCGGTGGAAAGCAACCATGGGAAGCCCCGATACGCACCGAGGGGTGATCGAACGGCGGGACAAAGGATTTCAGGGATAGGGGTTTGACGAATGACGCACCGTTCTGGGAGCGGTCAATATTCTATGATATATTCTAGCTTTTAGTTACTATATTGGAGCTGGTTAATGCCATGGAATGGTGATGGGGGGAAATTGCGTGACATAGTTTTCACCTGTACAATTAGAGGTGAAATCACTGGAGTAAAAATGTACATTTTTTAACCACATTTAGGAAACCAGACGTATACATTAATTTATAAGTACCTACTTGACACTGAGGACACACGATATCTTCATGGAAAATGTACAGTGTTGGTAACAAAGCAGTATTTTTATACAGAGTTTGTAATGTAGTGGATGTGCCTTACACCGATAAGTAAAAATAAAAAGTAAATAGTAGTAGTATTGGAAGGCCCGAAAATAATAACTAAATGGAATATTTTAAATATCTGATTTAAAACTGAGCAGATACCTATCACATCGTAGATTTCTGATGATAAAATTTAATAACTATTAGGCCTTCATGCGTGAAATAGCCAAGAAATGTTTGCTCCACTAGAGCAATTTGAGCACTGTTTGTTTTGTTTTGTTTGTAATTTTTAGTCTCAAAAGCGTGCAGTGATAATTAACCCAACCTTAAATTTATATGGAGAAAGGCCTGCATCTCAATTTGTCTTAAATATAGGTACATGCCTCATATAAACCTGATTACTTTTCTATTTATCTTGAGGATTGACGCACGAGTGAGTTTGTTCTGTTGATATATATATAATGTGGATCAAAAAAATTGTGGGCAGATGTTTTTATTCCTAAACACTATTTTTTTATTTGTGTCTTGATTATTGAGATTTTCAGCTAAGGCTGGATTATCACCCGTCGTACCCAAACAGGAGACAAAAGCATATGAATACCTATTTTTGATATTGATAACTGGCCTTGGTATTAAAGAGCTCAGATTAAGAGGTAAAATACCTCAACAAAATACCTGAGAATTGCAAGCAAAATATCTCTCGAATAACAAAACTTGTTATTTCGGATACCTTAGAATACCTGCGAGGTGCTATTTTGGTATTGTCTTACCTCAATTTGGTATTCGCATAACATTGCACAGTGGTCGAGAATACGAAATTAGCTGGAAAGATACACTTTCAGCCTAAGTTTGAAGTTTTGTAGTAAAATTATCTTCTACAAAGTTGTGGCGCTTCTTTTGGTTTAAATGAAAACTAGCGTGTTCCTTATTTTCAGAGAATCGAAAATCTAACCTTTTTATTTGCAGAAATAAAGGCATACATTCTAGGAAAAAGTTGTAGGTTGAATAATTTTAAGCAACTTTGATTGAATAATTTTTTCTGTACCTTTTGAAATAACAGAATTAGTGCATTTTTTTGCGTAGCTAAGGGTGTCCCTATAAAAATCAGTTAATTTGCTATAACTTTTTTATATCCATTTTTAAGAATAAATTTCTTCCCATTAATTCTACAACTTTCAGTGTGCTGAAATTGTTGTCAAATAAAAGTTATTATACCATGTCGTATGCCAAACAAAAGTTATTATGGTTGTCCCCAAAAACAAACAGTTTATTGCTCTAACTTTTTCATTTCAAATTTGCAAACAAAGTTGTCTTCTGATGATTTTTAGAACTTAGAAAAGATAAATGTTTTAACGTCAAAATCTTGCCAATATCTCCTACCGTTAGCGGGTAATGAACGATTTTTTAATAAAATAACGCCCTTTTCAAATGTGTTTTAAATCAATTTAAAAAAAAAATGATCTCCAGTTTTCAGATAGGGTAGGTAACGACTTAAGCACTCCGGGACCCTATTCCAAGCACGGGGTTAACGTTAACCTATATCGCACATTTTTTGCAGTATGGTGCTCCATCTAGTGAAGCACCATACTGCAAAAAATGAGCGTTGTAGGTTAACGTTTTCCCGTGCTTGGAATAGGGTCTCAGGGTGCTTAAGCCGATCCCTATCCTATGATGCAATGCAAATGATAAAAATACGTCATGCAATAATAAAAAATACGTTCAAATGCTGTTGAGAAATATTTTTTTGGTTGGCCCCAACTAAAAACCAATATTTGAAAGAGGCCTATTTTGTTTACTAAAAACTATAATAACTTTTGTTTGACATCCGATAGATACAATTTCAGTACATCAAAAGTTCTAACTTTTATTGTTCGAGAATCAATGAGAATCAACTTTGCTGAAAAATTGGAAATAAAAATTTACAGCAAAATAACTGATTTTTTAGGGACACCCTAAGCTACGTAGGAAAAAAATGCTCTAATTCGGTCATATAAAAAAAAATTATACCATCAAAGTTGCTTGAAATTATTTACTGGGATTACACCCCAGTGTGAAAACGGACGCCGTGGAAAAGTTAGCGAGAGACAGTCTGCAATGTGAAACAGTTAAGGCTGTGCCCTTGGTCCCCTGTTTGAACTGATGTAAATTCTTTGAACTTGATTTCGTTCAAAGTTGGGGCCGCTTCAAAATTTCTAACAGCAGCTCTCGAACCGCCTTCATGGCCAAGCAGTATTTATTCATGGCCTTCATGGCCTAGCGGTATATATTTCCAAGAAGACAATCGTGAAAAAAAAAACTATTGGATTCCCGAACGCAGAACCCGTACGATACGTGTCTCATCACAAGCAACTCCTCACCATGCTTCCGCCTCGATGGAAGCCACCGATTGCTGACTTCACGACGAACACTTCTTTGCAGGGGTACCGCGACGCACCGTAGAAAGCATTATGGATACCACTTCTCAGTTCGACGCAGTCCTGCCTCATGTAGTCATCGTTCATCGGAGTCGTGGCAGACCTGTTGTCGAAAATGTTGAAGGGGTTCTCCAGCTTGCTCACCTAGGCAAGTACCCATTTTCTCTGAACAAGCTCTTCCTGATTGCCTTTCCGCTTGCAGCTTGCGCTCTGTAGACATTACCAGCGCATCATTAGTTCCAACTACATCGCCTTCCTTTCGAGTCATCCTTGCGTCATCCTTCAAGACAATCATATATACTGTCATCCAACCCGGGGCGCCCGAAAGAAAGCACTATGGAAGGCCCTGTCTCACCTAGCTCAGTCGCGCCATCGGCTGTTATCGAAAGTCCGTCACAGTCATCTCGTTCGTGCTATCTAAGACGTCCCGGCCCCGAGTCTTGAGGGCAGGGTTCTTCCAAGCTGCATACCGTGGCAAGTATTCTATCAGTAGCGGATTTTCCTGTCCTGATTCGTCTCCTATCCCTAGGATTGCCAATCCAGCGAGAATCATTGCACCCGACCTAGCAAATGTTTTGACGTACTATCAAAACGTTGGAGGAATCAACAGCTCTCTTGCCGAGTATCAGTTGGCCTTCAGTGATGGATGCTATGATGCTTACGCTCTCTGTGAAACTTGGCTCAACGCAAACACTTCCACGAGTCAACTGTTCAATGACTCATACTCCGTGTATCGTCAAGACCGGGCGCCGTCAAATAGTCATAAAAGCACCGGAGGAGGTGTTCTGCTAGCTATCCGTTCGACTCTCCAATCTCGTGGGCTAAATCCTCCTGACAGTTTGTCGGAGCAAATATGGATCGCTATTATCACTGTTAACTCTTTTCATAGGCGTGGTGTACATACTTACTTACATTACCAATCAGACTAGGGCCGGTGTGGCCTCTGCAGTACACAGAAGTTGTCTCCATTCTATTCGGTCCATGGCTGTACCTCGCCAGCCTCGCTGTCTGCGGAGGGTCCGCAGGTTGCCTTCTACTTGATCGATCCACCTTGCTCGTTGCGCGCCTTTTCTTCTTGTACTTGTCGGTTCGTTTTCGAGAATCATTTTCACAGGGCTGTCGTCCGACAATTTTACGACATACCCAGCCCATCGTAGTCGACCGATTTTTGCGATGTGTACGATGGGAGGTTCTCCCAGCAACTGGTGCAATTCGTGGTTCATTTGCCTCGTCCACGTTCCGTCTTCCACCTGCACTCCACCGTAGATGGTACGCAGCACCTTCCGTTCAAAGACTCCAAGGGCGCGTTGGTCCTCCACTAGCAATGTTCATGTTTCATGGCCGTAGAGAACTACCGGTCTAATTAATGTCTTGTAGATGGTCAACTTAGTGGTTCGGCGAACTTTGTTCGATCTTAGCGTCCTTCGGAGTCCAAAGTAGGCACGATTGCCAGCCATAATGCGTCTTTTTATTTCTCTGCTGGCGGTCACCAATGAGCCCAGATACACGAATTCGTCTACTACCTCGATATCATCACCGTCGATCTGAACTCGTGCTAGGAGGCTAACACTGTCTTCTCGCGAGCCTCTTACCTTGCATGTATTTTGTTTTCAACACATTAATCACAAGCCAATCCTACCAGTACGTTTCCGCCATCGTCTAAAAGTTACGTGCTACGATATCAACGTCGTCGGCGAAGCCAAATAGTTGGACAGACTTCCTGAAGATCGTGCCACTCGTGTCTATCTCAGCTCTTCGGATCACACCCTCCAGTGCAATGTTAAACAACAAACACGACAATCCATCACCTTGCCGTAACCCTCTCCGAGATTCGAAGGGACTCGAGAGCGTCCCTGATACTCGGACAACACATCATTCGATCCATCGTTACTTTGATCAACCGCGTCAGTTTTTCCGGAAATCCATATTGGTGTACATACCTCCGGACCGAATAAACGAAGAAAGTTTGATCGACAAGCATCGTGGCTAGCTCAATTGGGTAGTCTGGTAATTAGGACCACGAGACAACATCATCATCCTAGGCGATTACAACTTGAGCGCAGTATCTTGGCAACGTAGTTCTTATGGTCATCTCTTCCCGATTACCTCTCGATCTTCAATTAACTCGGCATCAAATAAATTACTGGACGCATACAGCACTGCTAGACTCCAACAAATTAATGGCATCGAAAACTTAAACAACCGCATTCTAGATCTGTGGTTCTTTAGCAAGGAAATATGCATGGACCTGCAAGCTCCTGCACCACTCGTTAAAATCTGTGGGCATCCTCCTCCTGTGCAAATGAAAATCGAAATATGATGAAGTTTTTCAGAAGCAGATAATTCCTCATCTCCATGCGAAGCGCTAGGAGCGGACAGTAATTTTATTGCTAGAACAATTAGGCATGAAGAGAAAGTGTATTGATAGATCCGTAAGGGAACGGCAGGCTTTGAAATTGAAAAGATGTAAGTTTGAAAACGAGCGGAGCGCATTTGAACGATAGTATACGATCAGGCACATAACCTTTTGTCATACTACCCCATGCAGGATAGACAAGGGGGATTTCCCCCCTAAAACAGATTGTATTTGAAAAATTATCTTATGAACAAGTATTCCTGAAATTTTGAGCGCTGGGTCCTGAAGGGTACGTTGTAAAACGTCAGTTTGAAATAGTACAGGTTATAAGCCAATTAATATTTCCCATGTGACGTAATGTTCAATAAATTAAAAAAAAAAATATGCGGGCCCTGGCGGGGTCTCAAATCAATTTTATTTGGAAGAGTATCTTATGATCGAGTAATCCTGAAATTTTCAGCGTTGGATACCAAAGGGTACCTGGTTAATTCTCAATACAAAAAAGTTTAGTAGTAGAAAAACAAATATGCTGAGAAGTGTAATATTATCTATTTGACAAGCGTTATAGAATCCATTTTAATTTAAAAACAAAGCCCAAAACTAGACCTCACGAGCAAGATAGTTTGGAGTGATCCATAAATAACGAAGCATATTTTAACCTGTTTTAGATCTTATGCCTTCACTCGTGTTTTGACTTCATATCTAGGATAATTTGTCAAAAGAACCTATCTGATTTTGTTTACAAACATGTAAACAAAATCAAAAAGGCGTCATCCCTCGCTTCTGGTTTATTTCCGGACTTCTGGAAACAGTTATATGTTTTTCTAGTGTTTAATAAATGTTGCGAGGAATAGAGCTGATAGTTCTTCGTAAAATGTTTCTCCACTTTGGCAATTATATTTCGCCAGACCAGCACGGTTTTATGCCTAAACGCTCGATGACAACCAATTTGACCTGCTTTACTTCGTACGTGATTCGCCAAATCGAAACCGGTCAACAAGTAGATGCTATTTACACCGACTTAGTTTGATAAAATGAATCATCAAATTGCGATTGCTAAATTTGACAAACTAGGCATGAATGACAGTCTGCTTCTTAAGTATGTCCGTCAGAATAGGATACCACGCTTCATCTCCTTTCATGGTCTGGTCTGGCGTTCCCAAGGCAGCCATCTTGAGCAATTTTTATTTTATATTCATACGCCTTACAACAACATTTGCAATCTTTCATACAACAGACTAGATTTAGGCGTTATCTGGCTTAAATTTATATGAAACATCCCATTAATTTCTGCCAAATCTAGTATTTCCTTTAAGTGCATTATCTTTCAGCATGAAGTCGCCATTTTTTGCCTTATAACACTCCTTATACCACGTCCTTAGTGTAGTGGCATGCAGCCAAATCCAGCCAGAAGATCGTTAAACCTTCGTGAGCCTTCAGGAGAGGGAGAATTCGCTTTTGAAGATACTCTTACAAATACGCCTGGTCCATTCATTGTGCTTGCGGTAACTGAAGGTGTACTCCGCTTTACGCAAGTACATATCACTAGCCAAATCAAGAACTTCTTGGCGAACTTCGACATTTCAATCCAGGAGATCCCTTTATCCGAGCATTTTGACGATTTCAAAATCATACACCGGTGATTTTTTGGGGAACAATTTTCTCGGAAAGTTGATTCCATGAAACATGCTTCAACGATTTTTGAATGCTGCAAAAAGGTTTTCTAACAGAATTCTACCCTTTCAAATTCAGAAAAAGTATTGCAGGCCTGATAACAGGACAGTTTGCCAGACTTTATCCCTAAAGAATTATGGCCGGCCTCTTCACCAGACGTAAACCCATTGCATTTTTCCACAGAGGCATTTTGGAAGAAAGGTTTAAGAACCATAAACCAATCGGCATTGAAAAATTCAAAGCAATTTTGCAGAAAAAAAAAAGATAAATATCCCTTAGTCAGATATGTGTTCTGGTCATAATGCTTTCCCGAAACAGCTCAAAGTAACCATTAAAGCAAAAGTAACAAAATTGAACTATTAGTCAATCCTGCTATACTAATTTCTTACACACTTTAATTCACTATTTTTTCCAAATCCTTGTCGTTTTTGAAGACATTTCGTGTTTTCCGGAGCTTTCCCTTCATAATCACCAAGAACTTTTCTATTGAGCGAAGTACTGGCGAGTTTGACGGATTTGCCTCCTCCGGTACAAAAACAACATCGTTGGCGAAGCAGCACACCATCTCCGGTATAGCTTCATGGCACGAAGCCAGATCCGGCCAAAACAGAGTACCACCTTTGAGGAAGCTTTTGGAGGCATTATTCTTTAAATATTTGGCCATTGATTGTGCCGGTGTTATGTCAGGCTTGCAGAATATGCCGCACTCGAGGTTCGCCTGCCACATCAAGTACTTCTTGGCAAATTTGTCGACCTTCTTCTTCCGGAACTTCTCCGGAACATCTAGGTGGAACTTGCCGAAGAAAAAATCCAGGACGGGCGTCCGCTTTAATGTGCGTCTCGTTGTCCATCACGATGCATTTAGGCAGCACCAACCAATCGCTTTACAGCTTTCTGACACTGGATTACTTTGAAGCCATGAAGTCCGACCCGCTTCATTGTCTGCTGGACGAACCAAACGGAAGAATTGACCTTCTTGACCACGTCCCGAATAAAATGGTTTCGGATTGCGCTCAAAGTAATCCCTCACCTTCCTTGCGTTCACGGGGTCGGTCGTCTTCGCTTTTCTTCCGCTGCCAGCTCGCCGTTGGGTCGCCTGGGTCTCGTTGAACAATTTTACCAAACGAGACACTGTCGAATTCCCACCTGTATTACTGACCTGGATGTTCCACGACCACGTCCAACTACTTTTTTGTCGGAGCACTTCTTGCTTGGCAGTCATCTCGATAGCAACGTGAAGGACGAGACGAAATTTTGCACATGTAAACATTAGACTCTAAACTAGTTTTACACAAAATTTCATTAATTTTTACTCATGCAATAAAAAGCTATAGACAAAAGAAAGTGTTGCATTTTTTTCTTGTAAGGAGTGTATCGAAAATAAGCTATCCACAAACTTTCTTTCAAATTATGTTGAAAACCGATATTTTATTCATACAAAAAATTGATCCTTTATTGTACGAGGTTAAACTTGAACATAATGAAGACCGGATGAAATTTAAGTTATTCCTTCACGAATTTTCGAACTTCGGATCGAATGCTCTTCATCAAGTTCCGGACAAGTGTTGCATCGCATTTTTTGGACGCTGGAGCCCTAATTTTTTTGAACTCCTGCATGTTTCCAGCTGCCTTACCAGTCTTCTTGAAGACCCTCTTCACGATTGCCCAGTAACGTTCGATGGGTCGAAGCTGAGGGCAATTTGGTGGATTGATATTTTTCTCAACGAAATCTATACCCTTTTCCGCAAGCCAATTGAGAGTGGTTTTGGCATAGTGAGCCGACGCAAAATCCAGCCAAAACAGTGGAGGTGTACTATGATTCTTATATAAAGGCAACAATCTCTTCAGGAGACACTCAGATCGATAGATTTCCGCATTTATAGTTCCGGTAGTGTAAAAAATGGTTGACTTCAAACCACAGGAACATATTGCTTGCCATACCAGTACCTTTCGACCGAATTTCTCCACTTGAATCGACCTGTCCGCATCGCTCACATCCTCCCCAAAGACGGCAGTAAAGTATTGTGGACCTGGAAGGGTTTTTGAGTCCTCCTTTACATAGGTCTCATCGTCCATCAAAACGCATGCATCCGGACGCTGCAAAAGACGCGAATACAATTTCCGGGCCTTTGTTGCTGCTCGCTTCTTCTGTTCTGCACTGTTTCGTTTCGAGATTGTCTGCTTCTTGTAGGTCTTCAGGTGGTTTCGCCGCTTGATACGCTGGATCATTCCGACACTCGTTCCTGCTTTTTTGGACAAATCACGTATTGACATTGATTTGTTCTTCATGATTAGAGATACCACTTTCTGCTCCAGTTTCGTGTTGGAAGAACCCGATTTTCTGCCTCTTCCTGGTAGCTCATCCACATAATAGTGTTCCCCAAACTTGTTAATGATGGTTTTAATACTCGCATGATGAATTCTTAACCGCTTCGCCAATTTTCGCATAGTAATACCCTTCTCACTTAGCCATGTGTCCAGAACCTTAATTTTCACTTCCTTTTCAATACGCGACATTTTGAAAACGCAGAATTTGAACCGCACAAACAAGTAAACAAAAGAAAGCTGACAGTCAAACGCACAGCATGCAGTGTTCAGAGCATAAAAAACCATCACAAATACATACAACGTACAACGCAAATGTATGTGGATAACTTATATTCGATACACTCCTTACAATTTCAAGATACCTTCTCTATATTGGTTCACATAATTTTGGGTATTTACTGGTTTTTCGACTTCTCCACTTGTGCACCCCTGGCTGGATTGGGATTATATAGCTTGAATAAATTTATTGAATGCAATTTTAATCGTATACCAATATATAATACGACATATAAAATAATTTTAATCTATGAAATTTCTATGAATTTAGCAAAACTTTCATGAAAAAAATGAATCGTAACACCCCTCTGTTTCTAACTATAGCTAATCTTTTATTCATCAACCAACCATCTTTGAAGTTCCGAACAGCTGCTACAGTACTCGTATACTAACAGAGCTACAAAAGTAACAAACACTCCTGTACGTACAACATATCTTCGCTTGCTTTCGAAGGATACCATCGAAACAAAAGTTTGATCGATACGAAAATAAACAACGTATTTTAAAATGCATGTTTCCCCTCCAACCATGCGCCATTATGACTTCAATTATTGAACCATTGTACTTGACTAGAGAGAGCGAAAAAGAGCGAGAACCAGGCAATCACACATGTTTACTTTGGTGTTTTTTTGTGTCATCCTTTTCAGAATCAGTTAATGACTGAAATTTGACAGACACATGGAGCGCACAAGTACGATGATAAATGACAGAATTCCTGACTGTGTCCCCACTTTACGAAAGAATTCATTTTCACGGTACCTATTAATCATTATTGATGATAGCCAATGTTGTGACGCGGTGACCCTCCGTACTGCGTGGTTGCCAACGATGCCTAAGTAACGAGTTACAATTATGGCTTTTGACCTTGTCGAAGGCGTGATGGCTTCGCGCATCGGAGTTTGTCCTTTTACGGAAATCGTCACCCACTAAATTATTGCCCATGTTGGATGAACGATTCTCGACGGTTGGAGGTATTCGACCGCTGGCGCTTCCCATTTACTCGCGTACAAATCGTTCATCGATGACTGACTTTTATCACATCCGTCGCCGAAGTCTTGCAAGCAACAATTTATTAAAACAATCGTCATTGAAAAATGACCATCCGTGGAATTATTTGATTTGATATTTGGGAGAATTTGACGATTGAAGTGACGAAAGTCACTCACCGGTGATCGAATTCAGCCTTAAATATTAGTTGCCATTCTCTGTTACAAGCTTTTTTTTAAATAAGAATATTCAGAAGAGTATGTATTGAAAATAGTTTCCAATGCCATAAGGATCGCATTGTTTGACAGATAACTGTCATTTAAATGTAAATCATTTAAATGACAGAGGCTTGTGACGCTTGTATGTGTCGGTTGAATGGATATGACAATTGGATTTGTGGATGGCCGTTTTTCTTCTTCTGGTTGTTGACGCGGTTTATTCATTCAAACAAAAGTAGAGTTGAATGACTTGTGCTTTGTGTTTAATAGTAGGACTTGAATCTAAAATGTCGATATCGTATGAATAATAACATTAAACACGTTTGAGCTATGTTGATCACATTTATTCACATTAGTATTTTGTAAATAACCCATAACGATAATCATACCAGAATAACTAGCATGAAACTGATTATAAATACTGAAATTAATCAGAACTTAATTATTCAAAATCTAAAAAAAAACAACTTAAAACCATCCATCATATTGCCAAGATTAATTATCGCGATAGCACATCATCCAATTATGACGAAAGAGCACTCAACCGATATCTTATCATATGTCTTCAGTCACATATCTTTTTCCTAGAAGAAATCAACTCATCAGTACCGAAACAAACGACGAACCGACTGCACTGGATTAGCAGTGATGAGCAATCTTACCAACATCGAAACCGTTCGTACTTATGAATGAACTACATCTGATATCGATATCAATCATTTCATCGCATAGTAGGAAAACAACCTGGACGGGTAATTCATCATCACTCATCACTCGACCTAACCGCCGGCGCCGTATGCGCCGCTGCTGGCGATAAACACCGGAAGCGCAGATAAACACACGAAGCGCGCACAAATGTAAGACATTCCTTATAAAGAAATTACTTCAATTAAAATCCAAACACCACGTGTTTGCTCGCCGTGTAAAATTGAACGATAAATTCATGCATTGTACATGCAGCTCCTAGAGATGCGATGCTGGCTGGCTGCCTATTAGGAAATTCAACGAAGGTAAACTAAAGAAATAATATTAAACCCCTCTAATAGCTGTCGCGCTACGAATGTGCAGAGCGGTATCGGTTGAACGATAATTAAAATCAATAGAGATATCATTCGGTGATATTCAAACAAGCGGCAGTGTGTGTATCCTAACATTAGCTTCAGTGTAGGTTCACACAACACATGAAGTGAGTAATGCCTAACCGGCTGCTGCCTTTTCGCTAATATGGGACTTTGTGAGAGAGCACTTGGAATGGAAACAACACGGTCGGAATACGAATGCTTGCTTGGTTGCCGGTGGAGGTTTAATTTGGAATTCTAGGCGGGATCCACAGATGAACGTACAGATGAATAACTGAGGTATTGCTTGATTGGAAAATAATCGAAACTACGGAGGTTTTGGGTGCCAGCTACTGAGATTCTTGGAACCAGCTTCAATCAGAGGTACTTTTGATATTATTTTCATAACATTTAACACTTTTCATTACGAACGAAGTGAACAAACGCGTAAGTGAACCGTCAAGGGAGAAAATGTCATGACATTTTTATACTGTTTTCTACAGGCGACGTAAGAGCTTCTCGAGTTCAATCCTGGCCGAATATTTCCAATAGTGTTAGCTTCTCCGACTTCGGCAGTTTGGTTCATTTTGATTTATCCATGAAGCAGAAGCTTCGTGAAATCCTAGAGGGTCGCCGTCCTATGATTGCTCCTGTGATATTTGCTGCAAAGTTTGGCCAAGTTGATTCCACTAAATCGTGCTTCACTGACAGATCAGGAATCAGGAGGCTTTGGTATATTTAATGAAATTTATTGCGCCAATCGTAAACTTCAAGCTCCTTGTTCCGTATATGTCACTGAATTAGCGGCAATACACTTTACGCTAGAAATTTTTGGCTACATTAACACCGGATCAGTAGTTCATTTTCACGGATAGTCTCAGTTCTATAGAGGCTATTCGCTCATTGAGGCCGGTGAAGCACTCCTCGTATTTTCTCATGAAAATACAGGAGCTTCTAAGTGCTTTATCTTCGCGTTATTTTATCATCACCTTTGTTGTTCAATTCTGGGCAATGAGAGAGCGGACTCGCTTGGAAAGGTGGGCGGTATAGAAGGCGATATTTATGATCGACAAATCTCCTTCAACGAATGTTTTGCTATTTTTCGTCAACAGTCACTCGTCAGCTGGCAGTATAAAAAGAGTAAAGGAGATTTGGGGCGATGCCAATATTCTATCATCCCAAAGGTGTCAAAGAAATCATGGTTTTGAGGTATGGATGTGGGTCGTGACTTCATTCGTATGATGTCTCACCTCATGTCCAATCATATTTCTTTGAACGATCATTTATACCGTGTTGGGCTGAGTGCAATCAGCTTCAATCAGAGGTGGTAACTGAACTTTTGATATTATTTGCATAACATTTTACACTTTTCATTACGAACGATTTGAACAAACGCGTTGGTGAACCGTCATGAGAGAAAATGTCATGACATTTTTGTACTGTTTTCTACAGGCGACGAAACATATGTAAGTGCCAGTGCAGTGCAAACGGACACGAAATCAGCGCATTTCTTCTATTTTGCCCGTATTTGCTGGATGTCCTTGACTACCCCACCGCTTCGTCGAAGTCCTACTTACTTATGTCTCCTATCCATCCCAAGGGTTGCATAGGGCCAACGTGAAGAACTTCCATCCTGGGCGGCTGCTCGCTCTAGCCTTGACCTGGGCCCAGATCAGATTTCGATCGACTTCCTTTTTTCCTTATTGAGGCTCCGACGCCACGAGCCCCTGGGTCTGCCTCTGCAGCGCTTGTTTGCAGATTTCGTTTCCGCACCTCGTAGTGTGTGGCCGATTTACCTCCACTTCCGTTCTCGAATTTCCATTGATACTTCGTCGAAGTCGCTGCTTTGATATTGCCCAGTATTTTTCGATTGGTCGAAATTCCGGGCAATTCGGAGGATTCATTAGCTTGGGGACATGTGGCCTTGTTGCCAGCATACCACTCCAGAACTACTTTGGAGTAGTGGCAGCTGGCCAAATTGGGCCAAAATATGACTTTACACCTATGCTAGAGGATGAACGGCAATATACGCTTTTTCAGGCATTCTTCGATGTAAACTTGGAATGCCATCGGCGAGGATGTGACTAATTGTGCCGTTTTCCGGCAACAACTACAAATAGCTTGCCAAATCATGGCTTTCTTCGCGAACTTGTCGGCAAACACGAACTTGAACCTACCCAGCACATCCCCACGCCTGCTTAAAATCGTGCAACCCTCGTGTTTCGTCAAAACACGACACACACACAGTTTAAAAAAAAACTTTTTTGAGCGTATTAGTAGAACGATTGTGATTGGGAAACTAGGAGAATGTAAAATTTAACACTTCATTTGATCACTTTTAAAAAAATAAAAAATAAAACCTTGAAACACTTTTTCAAATTTTCGCTAGTAAACGCGAGCAAATTCCTTTTAATTCTACTATGAGCTTAGCTTTTGACAGATAGACCTATTTCGTCTGCTACTTACAGACTTCTTCAGTGTCGAGTGCAACAATAACACCTTGCTGCGCAGCTCAGGTCCCTGATTCCAGTTTTTTCGTAGGTCCGCTGATTCCTTCCCACATTCAGAGTTTCATTGTAGGTTTTTGTTAAAGGCCGTGCGTTTTGTAGTTGCTATTCCGTTATTCAACAGAACAAGTGTAATTACACAGAGAACCACATAGGGTAGGAAACGACTTAAGCACCCCAAGACCCTATTCCAAGCACGGGGTAAACGTTAACCTACAACGCTCATTTTTTGCAGTATGGTGTTCCAAGTAGTGAAGCACCTTACGGCAAAAAATGAGCGTTGTAGGTTAACGTTTACCCCGTGATTGGAATAGGGTCTTGGGGTGCTTAATCCGATTCCTACCCTAGATGGAGTTTGGGAATAGCTTTACAACCTCAACGTACAAGTTCATTATTCTACTTATAGATCTGTACCGGCGCCGGCCACGTCCTCACGTCCTTTTTTTAGGTAGGGGGAAGGATGATTAGTTTGTTGTTGTTATTAGAGACCGTGATCACCACTGAGGCTCTTCATTTGCCAAGGGAAGGGTAGTTGTGATAGTGAGGTAGGTCATTTTAAGCTCATGGATGCACTGTGGTAAGTGATGCGACCAATGAAAGAAAGTGCAGTAGACTGCTTTTTATTTTGAATCTAGTGGTGATAGAAAGAGGCAAGTGACAAATGGCAAGGAAGAGGACGTGATTGAACTCCCGACCATCTGCTCAGTAGGCAGAACGGGTAACCACTAAGCTACCCAGCCGCCCAATTCGTATTTTTGCTATATGCACTTCCACAGTTATCCATTATTGAAAAAATATCGAGAACCGAATCGCATCGATTGAAGGTATCCGAACGAAGTGTCTGGACCGACTTATTAGACGTCATATGCTGGATAAGGTCGGATCCCCGCCGATACTTTCACAGGATCGGCGAAAAAATGGAACCAACCGAAATAAGACAGTGGATGTGGATATCAACGCGATTGAAAACAGCAGACGACGGCACGAAATGGCAAAGGTTGCCTGATATGTCTCCAACGAGTCACTGGTTCCGACCTGAATTCCTGTTGAAGCCAAGAAGTCAGTGTCCAGTAAACAGCGAAGATCCTGGGACAACTGTCGAGGAAATCCGGTCAAGTCTACAACGTTCGAGAACCTGTGCTTCGATTCGAATGATGGAAGCGGCTTCACAGAGCAGTATCATACATCCTGCGGTATCGTTCGAATATCCATCGCAAAATCCACTCTCCGCTGACTTCTACACCCCTCGTTCTACACACCACGTTCAACAAGAAGCCTTCCCCGAGGAGTATGATATGCTGTCCAACGCCAAGCCAACGAATAAAACTAGTAGCCGATCCCTTCCAAAGAACAGCAAACTACATCGATGCTGCTGGATAACTACGGATGCGAAGTCGCATCAGCTCATGCCAGCTCATAGAGCTCGTAAAAAAGATAAAAAGATCGACGTGCAGTCTTATGTGTTGCCATGTTGCAGTTCGTGCCAAGTACTCATTGCACTAAACTTTGAATTCCAATTGCTTACTAAGCAACAGGAGCAGTTGACCGAAATTATCAATAAAAACACGGAGGTTACCCATCGCGCAACGCAGCAAAATAACGTTGCGGGTGTGCAAGAAGCCATCGATCGTCTTGAGGTATCGTTTAGTGATATTAAAAATGAGCTGACAGCGACTAGAAACAGTGGCTCTACCGGCAATGTGTTGCTATTAAAAACCACATCACAGCACTAGTTGATGTCGCTGTGAAAGAATCTTCCAAAAAAATATCAACATCATTGCAAACCATTACGTTAGGTATAACGAATGATTTGAAAAGTCTGAGCGGAGAGATAAAAGAACTCTCGAGTTTCACAATGTCTCCCATGCACAGGAATCCAATGCATGGTTTGGACATTCTAGATGAGCTGAAATCATTATCCGCCAATGTAACGGCGTTATATGATAAGCCATTGACTCCACCATTCGATCCATGCCCAAGCCTGGAAATCGAACTTATAGACAGTAGCAACATTAATGCCGATGACTCAGGCTGGCGACTTCTGGGTATGTGGAGAGCCAATTGGGCGGATTACGATACTCGCAAGTTGCACCGCTTGTCGCAGCAAAAAATGGCAGAAAAGGCACGGAAAAGGAGGAATCAACGGAAAAAAGCGTACAGCAACAACAATACATACAACGTAAACCTCGATAATCCACACAACAATAGCTGCAACACTTATTACCGAAGTGCCAACCACATCAATAACCTCAGCTGTAATAATAATAATAATAATCAACTTCCACCTGACCGAGAACTTTTCGCCGCAGCGAAAAACCGTTTCTCCAGACCACCAGCAAGCTATCGACCAATTAATTTTCAAAGAGGTGAAATACTATACCCGGCGGGCTATGCATCATCCAGGGTGACCACTCAGTTTTCATTTTCAAATTCCCGGTTTTTTCCCGGTTTTATCGGACCAAATGTTAAAAATTTCCCGGGTTAAGGCGCGGATCATGTCATAATGAACTAGAATAACGAATAGAAAACAATTACTCTAAGTAAACAATTTTGAACGAATTGAGTTCCAAAGCTTAACAAAATGATATTTTCAATATTGTTTATAATATCAAAATGACTACATTTTAGGACCCAACTATTTACAAATTCTGCTTTCAGTTAGGCCCATGAAGCTAAAGAAAATAATTTAGATGATAGTCTGAAAGTCAGTTTGTGTGTGTACCAACAAATGATATCTTTATAATCTTTTTAAGAAACTTTTCCCAAAGATTCTATGAAAAGTTCTCTGCCATTGCTTGAGAAATTCCTTCTGGCGTTTCTATAGGTATTCTTCAGGAGTTTGTAGCCATTCCTCCAGCGATTCTTTCAGCAGTTTCTTCTGGCAGTTCATTGGCTGTTCTGTTAAACTTTCTTGTGATGACATTTATGGTGGAATCCCTGAACTTATGAAGTTTTGTGATTGTAAAGGAATCCCTGGAAGACACCTGAAAGAACTAAAAGCTATAAGGTAATTGCTGAAATAATTCTTGGAAAAAATCCTGATTTATTGAAGAAATATAAAAAAAATTGTTTGCACGAGTTTCATAATCTCATGTATTAAATTCTTCACGTTAAATATTCTGCAAGGGGTTTTGTAGAATTATTTATAAGTTTTGTCTAGAATGTTTGCAAGGATTCTTAGATATAAATCTCTAAACATTTCTTCAAGTATTCCGCTGGAGCAGTGTTTTTTTTAAGTTCCTCAATCGATTGCTCCACAAAATTCGACAGAGTTTCCTACAAGGATTTCTATAAAAATATTGTTCTTCTAATTTAGAAATATCTTCATGCGTTCATGCCGAATAGAAGAATGTTCTCGATATTTGTTTTTGTTATTCGAAGCATAATATTTTGATAGTGATTTTTGGTTATCTTTAATATCATATTGCCGTGCGAAAACCTATATATCGACATGGAATTTTCATAAGGGCCAATGTCGCAAACGTAAACAATGGCTTCTTCCGCAAATTTCTTGAAAATGCAAACTCACTCAAGTAAACTACAACTTCTATTCTAAATGGAGCTCCGCTTCTGTACAATCATCGTGGTAATTCCCTATGATTAAGTTAGCATTCTCGAGAAATTTGCTGTAGAAGCCATTGTTTATGATTGCGACCCAATGTCCCCTTATGAAAACTCCATTTCAATATATATTGTGCAATTGTTGAACAATTCCAGATCGATGGCACGATTACAAAAAAAGGCTTGCTGGCTGTCGATCAGATGGAGCATCGGTAATGATGGGTTCTGATTAATCCGTTAAAAAGCTGCTGAAACGTGGCAGTTCTCATTTGACAATTATCAAATGTACCTTCCACTTTTTGGTTCTTTGTGCAAGCTGCCACTGGAACAGTTGATGCAAGATATTTATAGTTACTTATCATGCAGCCTCAAATGATCCAAGGAATTCCAGATAATACAAAATAAATTGGATTTGAAGAATCGTTCTGCATCGAGCTGCCACCAAATGGCTATCGTTCTAGTCAGTTGTCAACAGGAACTGCATCGTGTGTCGAACACAAGAAGCTGTACACTTTGAAGGAGTTCAATTCAATTTCTAAACAATATCCGTACTTTCACGAAAAATATGTGATACAGGCCATCGAAGATCATGACTTGGAAACTTGTTGGAGAAAACTGCTGTGTTTCAAACAAACAGATGGGAAGCAGGCTTTTATCTTGCTTAGAAAGTTCATTGCAAACTTTCTACAATCTGAATAAGACCATCTAAATTAGAATGTTTGAAGCAAGGTTCTTGCCAAGATTTTCTGCTGTTCTGCACAGATAAAAAAGATTTGTTGGTGAAAATTAAAGATGGGAACGAAAAATATTGTGGCAACTCTACAAACGCTACAAACTTACAAGAATGATCCACACGCAAAAAAACCACAGTAGAAACTACCATTTCGAGGGTCAAATTGAGCGCAAACACCAACAATTTTCACCTGACTATAAATGCGTTTAATTTTACCATGCCTGCGATTGAAGTCTACCATAGTAGAGTTGGTATCAACATAAGGTCTGTCAAATATACCACAAACGTTGAAGGTTTGAAGATAAACGTAGTAACGTTTGACGTTTGACTGAAATTTCATGGTAGTTTTAAAGATAGGCGTAGTCGGGTAAAATGGTAGTTTCCACTACAAGATTTTTTTTCTGTGCAGGATATTTATAGAAGGTAAATCAGAGTGTATCAACTCTAAAATTTCACAGATCGTTATAGATGAACACGCTAAGAAAGGAATACCTAGAGCTCGATGATAATAACACACAATCTAAATTATAAACAATCATGTGAACATAAATTCCCGGTT
The DNA here is from genome assembly GCA_034211315.2 of Aedes japonicus. NCBI lineage: Eukaryota > Metazoa > Arthropoda > Insecta > Diptera > Culicidae > Aedes > Aedes japonicus. The sequence goes on from JASCZW010011643.1 coordinate 22,294, forward strand.
TTTTCCCGGTTTCTTCCGGTTTTTTAGAATTCCCGGTTAATTCCCGGTTTTCCCGGTTCTGTGGCCACCCTGATCATCACAACCGCACTCGACCAACTGGATGTCTCCGATGACCTCATCAGTAAATCCGTGCGAGGCGTGTGTCTCTAGGCATTCGTGTTTTCTCGGGAATTGACGGACCCCTTGGAGGAGGACCATATTTTTAACGCGGTCGACGATCCAACCCAGGACTTGACGTCTTCTCGTTATCAAAGAGAAGTAATCTGTTTTAATAATAATGATATTAATTTTCCGACTGACACGGAGGTGCATAAAAATGACTCAATAGTAAGTAAGGCTGACGAACTACCACTAATTTCTTCAAAATCACCTGCTACTGAGATTCTGGTATATTGCCAGAATTTTCATCGTATGAGCGGCGCATTAAAAATGAGTCAAATTCATAAAAACGTATTAAGTTCTTCATTTTCGGTAATTTTGGGTACCGAAACTAGTTGGAATGAGAGCATTAAAAGTGAAGAAATTTTTGGCAGTAATTATAATGTATTCAGAGATGACCGTGACTTACTCTTAACTCAAAGACTGTCTGGTGGAGGAGTTCTCGTTGCGATATCTTCAAAGTTTACTTCTGAACTTATTGTTTCGTCCAAATGTAAGGAATTTAATCATGTATGGGTTAAAACACATATTGCGGATGAGACCCATGTTTTTGCCACAGTGTACTTTCCACCTGATAAAGCTTGCATGGCATCATATGAAATGTTTCTTCAAACCGCTGAAGCAATCGTATCTCGTTTCCCTCCTGAATTCAAAGTTCATATAAGGAGTGTATCGAAAAGTAATTATAAACTTGCAAATAATAAAATAGGCATGAAAACATGGTTAAAATTAACATACTATTTCAGTTTATTATAGCTTAACATGTTTACAAAAGATCCAAATGGAAAAACTAGTCATCATGTTCATTTCTGTAGAATGCCCGTACCTTTGATTTGACACCTGCCATCAAATTCTGCACAGTGACCTTTGTGCACTTCCTGGATGCCGCTGCCCAATTTTTCTTAAAATCGGTCATGTTTTGGGACACTGTACCATCCTTCTTAAATATACGCTTGACTATTGCCCAATAGCGTTCGATCGGTCGCAACTGGGGACAGTTTGGTGGGTTGATGTCTTTTCTACGAACTTGATGTTATTCTCCGTCAGCCACTGTAGAGTGGATTTGGCGTAATGTGCCGATGCCAAATCTGGCCAGAAGAGAGGAGGGACTGGTGCTTTCTATACAATGGTAGCAACCTGTTCTTCAAACATTCCTTTGATAAATCTCAGCATTTATAGTTCCTTTGTATGGAAAATTGAAGAACGCAAGCCACATGTGCAAATAGCTTGCCAAATGAGCACCTTCTGACCGAATTTCTCCATCGCAACAGTCGTATCTGCGGTTGGCACACGTTCCCCAACAGATTTAGTATAAAACTGCGGCCCCGGTAGCGTTCTTGAATCTTCTTTTACGTATGTTTCGTCATCCATCAAAATGCACTGGTTGACATTGTCCAAAATGCAGCTGTACAGCTTTCGAGCCCTGGTTTTGGCACGAGACTTTTGTTCCGGAGTTTGTTTGGGCACTTTCTGCTTTTTGTACGTCTTCAAGTCATTCCTGCGCTTGATTCGTTGAATCATTCCGATGCTGGTCCTGAACTTCTTGGCTAGATCGCGAGTAGAGGCAGATTTGTTCCGTTGAATATAATCCACAACTTTTTTGGTCCAAATCGGGTTGCTGGAGCCGGGTTTCCGGCCACTTCTTGGTAAATCCTTGAGGGAGCACTCCTTACCAAACTTTTCGATGATGCGTTTTACACTTGCCGGGTGAACATTTACTCTTTTCGCAATCTGGTTGTAAGTAACACCCTTTTCGGTGCACCAAGTGTGCAGAATTTTCTTTTTAGTCTGAAATTCAATTCGCGACATTTTGAATACAACTTTATCAACGGAAATGAATGAACCGAATAATCGTTTTTGACATGTAAGCAAAGCAAATGGCGCTTACACGCTAAAAATATATACAGTAGTTTATGCGTAATAACGCATCGAATGTTTATAACTACTTTTCGATACACTCCTTATATGGCGATTTCAATCAGAGGCATGTAGATTTTATTCCTGATTCTGATAATGAGAGTATTTTACTTCCCGTCGTAGGTTATAACGAAACACTACAATTTATTTTTGAGAAAATTGCGGTTTTGGGGTTCAACCAAATAAACCACGTAAAAAATCAACAAAATTGTTACTTACATTTTTTATTAACGAACATACATGAAGACTTCTGTGTTAGTGAATCTCTTTCTCCCTTATGGAAAAACGAAGCTTTTCACACTGCTATGGAGTGTTCAATTTTCGTACATAATAACGTTAATTCCAACGATTGCTATTACGAGAATACGTTCGACTTTAACAAGGCTAACTATGACAATATTAGACACAAATTGAACAATGTTAATTGGCAATCAGTTCTCAAGAATGAAGAAAATGTTGAATACGAAGTGGAGATTTTTTATAAAATCTTGTTTGCGATCATTCAGGAGGATGTCCCACGCACGAGAAGGCGACGTAATTACAACTCAAAAAATCCAGTCTGGTTCGATAAACAAATCATCAATCTAAAAAATCGGAAACAGAAGGCCCATAAAACATATAGAAAATACAATAATCAAGCTGATTTAGATACATATATGAACATTTGTGCTCAACTTAATTGCGCTATATCTGCTGCACTTAATGCGTACAACACGAAAACGGAAAATCAAATCAAATCATGTCCAAAAAACTTTTTCAACTATGTAAAAACTAAATTAAAATCGGGTAGCTTTCCATCAAAAATGACTTTGGATGGAAGCGAAGGCAACAATTCAGAAGATATTTGTAATCTTTTCGCGACATTTTTTCAAGAAACTTATTCTAAGTATTCGGATATAGATCGTGATTTTGAATACTTTTCATACTTTCCTGATTGTTCAAATAATGTAGTTGTTAGTCACATACATGACCACGACATTCTGTCAGGTCTCCAAGACTTGGATGCTTCTAAAGGTCCCGGGCCAGATGGAATCCCGCCAATATTTATGAAAAATTTGGCAGTTGAACTTACATCCCCTTTATTATTGCTGTTCAATAAGTCACTTGCATCCGGTAAATTCCCAGCAGAATGGAAAAAATCTTTCTTAATACCAATATACAAATCTGGCAAAAAATCCGATATTCGAAATTATCGTGGAATTGCAATATTATCGAGCATTACAAAACTTTTCGAATCAATTATAAACAAAAATATGTTTAATCAAGTCAAACATAAAATAACCAATGCACAACATGGCTTTTTCAAGGGACGTTCCACCACTACAAACCTGCTCGAATTTGTTGATTACTCATTGAAAGCAATGGATAAAGGTTATTACGTAGAAGCTCTTTATACCGATTTCAGCAAAGCGTTTGATAAACTTGACATTTCTATGTTGATTTTCAAGCTTGAAAAAATAGGAATTGAGTTAAGACTTCTCAATTGGATTAAGTCGTATTTGACAGATCGCCAGCAAATAGTTAGATTCAATGATAAAAAATCAAATCCTATTAAAGTCACATCTGGTGTTCCTCAAGGTTCACACCTAGGTCCACTTCTTTTTATCTTATATGTTAACGATATATCTTTTGTTTTAAAAAATCTAAGAGTTCTTATATATGCTGACGATATGAAACTGTTTTTTGAAATAAGAAATGATAATGATATAAATGTATTTGAGAATGAAATCCAGGTCTTTTATGTATGGTGTTGTAAAAGCTTGTTAGAACTAAATGTAAAAAATGTAATCTTATAACTTATAGTCGAAAACGAAGCACACCAAGTATTTCAGTGTCTCTAGGAAATCAAAATATTAAAAATGTAATAAAATAAGAGACTTAGGAATAATTTTAGATACTAAATTTACATTTGTGGACCATTATAACACAATAATTCATAGAGCAAGTAATATGCTAAATTTCATAAAACGTTTTGACCACAACTTCCAGGACCCTTATACAATCAAAACATTATATATATCTTTTGTGAGGTCAATATTAGAATACTGCAGTGTTGTTTGGTCACCTCATATAAAAAAGCACGATGAGCGTATAGAGTCAATTCAAAAGCAGTTTTTATTATACGCTTTACGTAGGTTAGGATGGACACAATTTCCCCTCCCTTCATATGAAGCACGTTGCACGTTGCATGTTGATCAACATTCAATCATTGAAAGAGCGTCGAGATTATGCTAAAGTCTCATTTGTCAACGACCTCGTTTCGCAACGAATAGATTCAACTGAATTATTGTCAAAATTAAACTTTTATGTACCTACACGACAACTACGGAATCGAAATTTGTTTGCTTTAGATCATCATCGCACAAATTATACTAAATTCGGACCATTAAATCAGATGATGAATGCTTATAATGAACATAGTGAAATGATTGACCTTAGTATGCCTCGTACAAAACTGAAAAGATATTTCAATACATTAAGTAATAATAGGAGATAAGAACATTAATGTAGTCTACGATTGATTGTTTGACGAAATAAATAAATAAAATAAAAAAAGAAGACTCCGCCAAATATCCCATCCTGCTGCCGAAACGACATCATCTGACGAACCTCGTGTTCGCCGATTATCACTGCCTGTACAAGCATCTCAACCACGATACAGTCGTCAGTCAGATTTGCCTGATGTTTCATATTCCGCAGCATCCTTCAGCGTACAAACAGGTGTACCACGTCTGCCAGGCTTGTAAGATCCGACGAGTCAGACTACATCATCCATTGATAACCGATCGTTTTGCAGGGCGAATGGCAGCATTCAGTTGATTCTTTGCATACACTGGCATTTTGGCCCGATGCAGGTAGTAGTCGGAAAGAGGGTAGAAAACACTGGGGATTTTTCATGAACTGCTTAACCACCCGAGCCATCCACATTGCAATCGCACACACTCTGTCGACGGAGTCCTGTATCCTCGCGCTCAGAAACTTCGTCGCGCACCGAGGAACTCCCGTCGAGATCTTCAGCGATCGCAACTGAGAACTGCAAAAGGTGGACCAATACGAGATAATAGAGTATTTCGTGGAACCCAAAACAAAGTGGATGTTTAATGAACCAGTCGCTCCACACTTCGGAGGGAGCTGGAAGAGGCTAATCCAGTCGGTGAAGAAAGATTTGCTTCAAACAGAGACCAAGCGCCTGCCGACGAATGAAATAATGCCAAGGCCACTGGTCATTAATTTACGACCGCTGACAGATTTACCGTTGTACGTGGAATCTTCTTCACCTCTATCGTTGAACCATTTCCTTTAAGGATCCTCTAATGGATCCAAGCTCCTGATCGAATTAAGCAACTCACGAACTCGTGGATTGTGGCGAAAGAGTTCACAGACGAGTTCTGGAAGCGATGGACCACCGACCTGCCCACTCTGACACGCAAATCGAAGTGGTTTCAGCCAGTCGACCGATACAGGAAGGAGACGTAGCCCTGATTGTCGACCACGACCACGTCTCTGCAAACGGCCAACGGGGAAACTGGAGAGACCCTCGGTAAACATTACAGTGCTTGATGTCGGTTCTAGTTGGAGTACGTCGAGCGAAGGCCCAGACGTACTGGGGGGAAGTGTCTCGAACGTAACGAACCGACAGCCTGGCAGCACTGACGGACGCGCATCACCCCCAGTCACACGTAGCCGCAAACGGCTCGCGCAATAAAGATGACAGCCGTCAGCTTACAGACGACTGCTGTCAGGTTGCATACATAGAAAACAATACCATAACAAAAGATTATTATTGAAAGCAGGACAAAGTTTAACAAGTTAGGAGTGCAGATGTAGGTATTGGAAGTTGGTGAAATATAGTATATTTATTAGTTTTTTAAACCAAAATGCCATCTCACGAAGAACTACCCACAGTACGTTTTAATTACTTTAAATTATACACGAACATTGAATTAAACGGTAAGGAAATAAAAAGCTTGAGTATTTAATATGAAGGTCGTTTATTGCCCTTTAAAGGAATAACAGGGAAAAAATATTTCCAATTTGGTCAAACATTTCTTCGAATTCTACTCATATTTTGGACACTATGTTGGCTAACATGAGCGGCCATTTTTTTCTACAATCTCTTTATCTCTGTTGCATCCCGAGTCACCTTTTCACTTTTTTTCAACTTCTGTTAGACAATAGCCCAATTTTTCTCAATTGAGTGCAGTGATGTCATTTTCAAAGAAAACCACCCCGTTGTCTCAATACCACTGTGGTAATTCTCTGCCTTAGTGGCAGTTTGCCAAATCAGGTCAAAACATTTTGGAATCAATAGCCTTGATTTTTGCAAAACCTGGGATCGCGTTCTGTCCGCAGTTGCAAATACCTAGCCAGACCATAAGTTTTCTTGCGAATTTATCGGTAAAATTGGGCTTGATTGAGCGAGATAAGGCGCTATAACCTTGCCAATTATTGCCAGGCTTTTGGTCCAAATGCCAAAAGTTCACCCATAGGCAAAAGGAGCATAAACTAATCTTTCAAGCATATATGCTCCCAACGAAAAAGTACAAATTATCACACTGTTCAACCCTACATGGAAGCGTTTGGTACGGGAGGTTCACGCTTTCTTCCTTCTCTTGATTCAAAGTAGTAGAGCGATTTTAGATCTTTCTGGAATCGCTCTATTTTTTGGAATCCTCTCTGCGGCACATACTACGCAGTTGGCCTGGCCGATGACAAGAAAAATGATGTATTCAAGAAACCATCATTTTCCAGGATGCCTTCGAGAATTGGCTGCGTTAGTGTGAGATTAGATTAGATTAGATTAGAATTTATCGGCAAAATTGGGCTTGAACCTGCTAGGGACATCACCTTGACCAGTAACTTTATAGAACTTTTGTCCGGGAAGCTGCCCATGAGGATGAATCCTTCATAATTCGTAAGAACCTCATTGTACAACTGCCGAAAACATCTCTTGGTCACTAAATTCTGCTTCAGTGTCCTGTTTGGTTACTTACTGGCCCGAAAAGATCTTTAGAGAAGAGTTTATAGCTCATAAGAGTTATTGTCAGTTGCAGTTGCTTCAGCGTAGAACGAATATATCATCAATAAGATGAATGTGGAAACAGTAAACAACAAAAGATTTAATAACAATCGTCTACAAGTACGCGGTCTGTTCCATATATCTGTGTCCAATTCAATATCTCACAATCTTGATGTTCGATACGGCCCCCTTTTCCGAATGCACCGGCTGCTTATGGCGTCTCCGGCTCCTCTTCCTCGTTGGTCCACGGGATCAATCATGTGGAACGTGATAAGGTATTCTTGTTGTTTGTTGCGAACAACGGAACCGAAACATCGACAAGGCAGCAGCCGGGGCAAGCAATTACAATCGGGTGCAATGTATATACATAAACATACAGTGCCATCCGGTGGGAATCACAAGTGTGCCAGGCCAACACAAAGTGTGGCAAAGATTTAAATCTACCGGCTCAATACTAAACCGTCGCAGCAGCCCAGTTGCGGATAATTAAATGCGGAGACATCAAATTGAAACTTGCCAGGTTCAGTTAATGACACTGGCTGATTGAATCGGTGATGTGCCATCTACCTACCAGTGAACGAAGTCCCAGGTAATGCAAAACGAGGTGCTCCGAATAGTAGGTCATCCCACCAAGGTACATACCGTGAACCATCTCGTGAATCAGCTGACTTGGTTGGTTGCTGCACTGATATCTGAGCTGCGCTAGATCATCATAGGTGGATGGATGGAGAAACGAGGGTACAATGGGAGCGAAATAATTGATTTAAATAGTTTGCACACAGACATACGAAACGACTCAATCCGACAATAACAACAATGGTTGTTTTATCTTCCACTCCGTGGCCGCTGAGAATTCGGGTGGAAAACGGGCCAAACGGCCAACGGAGGTGAGTACGAGAGAGAGAACACGACTATCAAGCCAATGTGATTGGATTTTGCACTTTTGTGTGCACTTATTTTCTAATGAAATTGCGGTTATAATTGTGACGGATTTGAAATTTATAAATTACCCAAGGGAGAGTAGTCATGCCACCACCCAGATGACGACGGTGGCACGTGGTTCAATGTATGGATATTTGATTGGCGGTTTTTATGTCAATGCATTCCATTTGTGGCCTAAAGGCTAGTGGCAATCGTGAATGCTTAAGCAGGAAATTGCATTGGAACTTAAAATGGATTTTTTTTTTGTATGAGGAAATTCAACTTTAATTGTGGAGCCATATGGTCCTGCTAATGAAACAAACAGTTTGCGAAAATGTTTTTGCGACATCGTAGAAAACTACCTAAATTGAATTGATCGGCACGATGACGCTAGACGCTTTTAACCTTTTTATAATGAAATAAAAATATGTAGCACACCACACCGGAAGACATGTCCAAAATTTCATCTAAATTGAAGAGGGTTGAGATTAATTTAAAAAATTTCTACTTAATAGGAATTTTTCTGTTGAAAAGAGTTTTTTAAGCATGCTCTATAGTGGTTGTTAAATTGAAATATTGATGATATTGTTTGGTGCATTCTAAAAATATGTTTGATAAGCCAAAATATTCAGACTTATCAGAAAATATTTCACAATAACTGACACTTTCTCTGATGAAAGAAAATCCGTATCAGTATATAGTATAATTTATTACAGTGTCCAGCAGAAAAAAAGATTCACCCACAAAAAATAGGCACATTCAAATAAAACTACTTTTCAAGAGTCTGTGATTTTGATTACTTTTTTCCGTAAAATGTAAACCAAGATTTAATATTGCCTCCATGGTATCCGTGATTTTCATTGCGAATTTTATTATAGACTAGATTGGCTTTATTCTACTTAGTTGGACGTTAAATGTCAGTCAAAACTGGAAACACAATATCGCAACTATATTCTCTTATATCTGGTGTTCCACAAGGCATTTTTATGTATA